>WAAD01021636.1:189807-234799 GCA_013389945.1 Fregata magnificens | reverse complement strand
TTTAAAAAAGCAATGTTGGTTAGTAGAGATCCAAGCCCATTTTTTCTTACTTTTCACTTGATATTGTTTTATTTTGTCAGAATAAATTTTCATACCTATCTTTGAAGTAAAGCATTGACTCTCTGTCTTCCAGAGATCTTCTTTAATGTTGTTCTAAACAGAAAGTTCATTGTACTCTGTTTAATCTTGCTAGGAATGCAGCTTTCAAGGTCAATTGTTGTCTACTTGGAGCCATGGACAATAGAAATTTAAAAATATATACATATATATATATTAGTTCACCCATTCCATCTTCCTACCAGTGAGAACTATTCCATAAGCAGCATTTTCTGCTGTCACGCTCCTGAAGTTATTAATTTTGGATAATAACAAATTTTCAGTGGAGTGTGTTCTGAGTGACTGGCATGTTAATTTAAGGATCTACATTTCTTTGGGGTGAAACATCATTGCAGGGAGTGAGGGCTATAGTATAATAGTTCTAGCAACGAGTGGGCCATTATTCTACTGTAGGAGGTGGAACACACTGCTTCACCTCTGTCTCTGCTGCCGTTTTCGATCTTTAATTTTCTTATCTGCTTAGAATGTTTTTTAGTATGCTTGCACAGCCATTTCAAAGGCTACTTATTATACAAATTTATGATAACTATAGAGTTAGTTACAGATCTATCCTCCCTTTGGAATAAGTATTTCTCTCCATCTCATATCACACTGAAGAGTGAAGATCTGGAAAGGCCCACATTAGCACTGTAATGTATTGTGCTTTTGACTTTAAGATAAATAAAAAGCAAACAAACATGTCTTTGTCTGACAAGTTTTGTCTTGGACACACCCACTTATCCCTCATCAGCCAAGATAAATTGCTTCAGAGGGAGGACTTCCATGTTCACAGAAGGAATGCAGAAATTCTTTCTATTTTGTACATTCTTGGCATCTTTCCTTTGTTATCAATTTCACGTCCTCTTTGTGTTTTGAAGCTCTGCTTGGGAAATGAGCTTATAAATATTAAAGCTCTGCACAAGTTCTTAAAAACTATTTGGGATTTTTTTTTTGTTTTGTCTTAAATATTCTTTGCTTCTGCTATTTTTACCTCAAAGCTATCCTTCCTCATCCAAGCAGTGTATTTTTAGCTAGTCCAGATAGTTGAAAAGATCATTATTAATTGGACAGAGATTACTTTTGGCTTTCTTCTTTTCCAATTCTGTTGTAATACTGCCAGCACTGAGAAACACACACTTAGAACAGATTTTGCAAATATTATATAGAAGATACAGAATTTATATTTTGAAAGTACTTTAATGAATCCCCTGCTGTAAACACAAGAGTTTTTAAGTACTGGAATGTGTGTCTTAACTTGGACTTCATGAAGAAACATCCAAAGACTTTGTTCATGATTGCATAGGACTGTGTAATTAAAATTTTAATGTGATCAGGCTGTGGTTGATACAGTTTCTATATCACTGTAGACAATGCAAATATGTTTCTGGCATGGCTTGAATTAGACGAGAATTTCCATTTTCCTTCTCATAAACATTTGCAGTAGCTATTGACACATACTTGAAAGGCCAGGATTTTGACTTTTAACTAGGGGCAAGTATATATATTGTATTGAACCTCTAGCTGTAGACCCCATTTTTAAGCTTAGGTTCCCTTTCACACTGTTCTAGAAGAATAAAAATTATGTGGAACTTTTCCACATAAACTTTTCCACAATTCCCTGTGTTTTGTCTGCCTGGCTTGTAAATAGTCTAAATAGATCCTTTTCCTTCATGTGTGAGGGTAATGTACAGATCCCTCTGTCACTTCCCACAATCACCCAAACCTCCATAGGGGAACTGTGGGAAAGGATATGGAGTAAGCAATAAAAGGAACTGTCCAAATGCAATGCAAAAGAAAAAAGAATATTTTCCATAATTGGAAGGTTCATAAATTACTGTAGCCCTGGGGTCAAATATTTATGTGTGGAATTGCTGGACCATTTAAGCAGCTACTCATTAAAACCATGTAAATGCTTGAACAATCAAGCTATCATTTTACACTGATACTTGCACCTACTCCCAAGGAGGGAAGGCAAATGTGCATTGATAAGGATACATATACTTTTAAAGAAGGGTAGATTCCCACATACACAGCCCTCCACACAAACATTTCCTTAAAGGCAAACTGTCAGGTGAACTTTGCAGACTTTCAAGCCAGGCATCTTTATCTTGATGTTAGGACCTGCTAACTCTTATGGAAAAAAAGCCTACAAGAAATATGGAAAAATCCCTTGTAGGTTGCTCCATTTTTTTGATGTTTTTGCCTGTAGTGCAGCAGGAGCAGTGTGGTTTTCCCTTGTGAAGTGAGCACTGAGGTCTGCAGAGATCACAAGGAATCATCCAGAGCCACAAAGCCATCCTCAGGGGTGATCGGTGCTTCTGTGCTACCTCTGCAGTTCAGTCTTCCCCCTTTCAGTTTCTCAAACACAAGGAGGAGGGAAGGATTTGCTCAGCAATGGTAGTTTGCTCATAGTTTAATTAATTCTCAACTGCATTCACTTTTTGGCAGCCTTCCAGTGGAGTTCAGCAAGGATGGTGGATATCACTCATGCCTGTACCTGCCTTCTTCCTCTTCCAGAACTGGGGAAGTTTCTCTGCAGGTTCAGAAAGACCAGTGACATCCATCAGTCCCCTCAATGTACTTCGGCACAGAGGGGCCCTCAGGTACAAAGTCTGTCTTTGATTAACACACAGGGTTAAACCCTGTTTTTCTTCTAATGCAGTCTTCTCTCTTTAATTGCCGATTGCAATTAAACATTGCATCACAACAAACAAAAAAGCAAAAATGCATCACACGTTGCAGGGTGTTTTATCTCTTCTATCTTGGCCTTTCTCCATGTCTGTATTTAAATTCAGTTTTTCAATTTTCCCTGTGCTTTTCCCTTCCAATTTTCAATTGCAACTGTTATGATCAGCTGCTGCTTTGTTCTTCTCTCTGATCCTTTCACCACCCCACTGAGATGAGGTCCCTCATTCTTCAGCCCCACGTGACATGAGTGGGTGAGTAGTGAGCAGATGACAGAATTAATTTGCAGGTGTCTCCCTCATTTTGCTTTTGACATCCTGTCATTTACCATGTCCTTATATCTAGGGGGTTATTTCTCAGAGTTGTGCAATCCTTTTCTAGGTTAGCACTGAGCAATCTTAATTATTTCAGATACAGTCTTTATATAAGGAGATATTTTTTTGAGGGAAAAGACTTTCAAATAGTTTTCCTTTAAAAACAGTTGATTACAGTAAAATGGAAAAGGCGTGGAAGTAGTTGCATTTTAAAGCATGTCTGCAGCTACTCTAAGCCGTGAGAGTGGAGTAGTTTGCAATAGAACAAAAATGCCAGACTTAAAAAACTAAAAATAATAATAGTAAGATTCACTGCTGCATGTTCCTTTTTCATCTTAGGAGATGACATATATTGAAGGTTTGGTCTACTCTGTACACAGTTACCTCCTGGTGAGGCATGTCTGTTTGCAGAAGTGCGGTGTGGTTGACTCGTATATGAACTTCTCATTTACACTCTTATTTGTTTACAAAACCTGGGATGATTTACTACAAAGAGTGTTCAGAGTATTCCTCCTGTACATCATTTGCATGTCTCATTGTGCCTGGTGAGCATCTCTCATCCATACCATTAATTAAATTTCCAGAGGGGGAAGGGTAAAGGAAAGGTAATCGGTGCAATAATGGAGTCAGGTATGAGTGAAGAATTCTAAACATGTATTATGTACATGCTTAAATCTAATTATATTTATGTATTTATTTACTGTTTAATTTCTCTCTCAACGTTCTGGTGTGCTTTTTATTATTCAGGTTTTTTTTTTTCTTCTGTTGGGTGACCCCAAAAAACATTCATTGCTCTTAATCATTGATATTCTGCCTCATTTTGGGAGAAGAATGTAAGTAAAAATGTCCAAAACTGTAGGTCTTGTGAACAGCCCTTTGTGTTTGAGCACTACAGGTATTATTTCCTTGGAATACTTCAGTTATGCCTCGCCTTAAGGGAAATCATCTTTCTCTTTAAGGAATTTCTTTTCATTATTTTAAACATTTCTGAGAATGACAAGTGAGATTAGCTGAACACAGTACACATTTGGGGAAAGGAAGGATGAATGAGAAATTTAAATGACAAGAGCACCAATATTCCTTTTTATGGGATTCATGCTGTATGTTGTTGTATGATTACAGAGGGCAGGTATTGCTAAGAAGTCATTAAAGGAGACCCCATTTTCTTTTTCTCTAACTGTAGCCTTAAATGCAGAAAACTCATAGTAAAATAAATGTGTGCACATCTGTGATGTAGTAGCAAAAAGAAGTAAATGCTGGAGACAAATTTGTAATTCTTCAATGCTCACTCTGAATGATAGTTGATTTTATGCTCAATATTACAGTTCATAACTTGCAGTGAAATAAGAATCCAAACTAAATTATTCAAAAACCAGAACCATTTGTCTTGATTTTTTTTTTAAGCTTGCATGCTCTTTGCTGAAACTGTTGCTATAAATTGTGAATAGCATCTAGAATTTAATATGTTTGCATGCTACATTTCAAGACTAAATGGACTGATTATCATTTATTCCTCATAAATGACATAAACGTTCAGATTCCTTTTGCTAGTTCTGTGTTCCCACTGACTTCAGTGGGAATTATTGGTATTAAGATCTTTGAAAATTAGACCAAAAGACAGTGTTGTGCAATGCTGTTTGTGGAGTGATTTGCAGACAGATGTGCAAAATTCAGTTCTGACACAACCAGAAATCACCAGGAAGCTCCGTCCTCTCCCAGCATCTTTGTGGGAAGAAAGGTTTCTTTTCTACAAACAAATTTATTTCCAAACAACCCAGATCATTTAAATTGTATTTCAATTCATGTGAAGCTTTTAAAACAAAGCTGGCATCCTTTCTGCGAAATCGAAAAAGTTTTAACACATTTGTGTCGTCGTTTGGTTTGCTTTTTAAACTAACTCTCTGATAAATCACCCTTTTTATATTAAACTAGAGATGGGCCAAATCAAGCTGAACAAGCTCAGTTATCTTTAAGATGGGACAGAACATTTGACCAACTGGGGAAGGTGACGGAGTGAATGCTTAAGCCAACCTGTCTGACAAGGAAGTCTGTAACAGTTCTCCCTGTCACAGAAGGCTCTTTTACATGCTCTATTTATAATGTCCTGTTGCCATTTTATTGTGCCTTTAACAGCTATGCAAGGGTGATTAAAAACAGTCCCCAAGTTTCCCGTGTCACTTTTCACTCATCATCATTGCTCTGAATGGTGACAGTTTAAACCTTTCCATGCCCGTTAGCTAATGTTTGTTGAGAACGTAATATTGGCCTCTTTCTTTTTATGACAAACTAGATGAATCTGTATTATTAATTTTTCATTGTCAGGCTTATGGGAAGGATCCAAATCTGGAAATTTAAATAACAATTAATCTTCCTTGTTTTCTGGTCTTCTAATTCCTCTGCGCAAAACTCTACTTGAGACAGCATTAGTCTAGAATTAGTTTCACTGCCTTTGCCTAGCAACACAAATACGTTTTACACTTTCCAGGCTTCTCCTGTTAACTTCTAAAGCTGATTGTTGTCACCAGTATATCTTTGTTTGCTATTTATTTGTTACTAGGTGTCACGGCTCTGGACAGGCTCCCCTGGCTGGATGCTCCCCAAGCTCTTTCTTTAGGTCCCACCACACTGGAGCTGTGCTCTCTCAATCTTCCTGACTTTGAGCAGAACCCGGGACTGCCTTTGGCTCAGGGCTCCTACGCGCCTTCTCAAGACATGCTCTCCTAATTGCTCAGACCTGCTCTCTGTTGCTTGGGCCTGTATTCATGCCGGATCTCCAGGAAGATCCTCGTGCTTTCCCAAAGTTCAAATCTTTGCACTGTTCTTCTTCAGACTGAGATGGAAATTTTCACTTTGAACTTTTGACACTGCAAGAAATATTCTGAATCCAAAAGACAGAAACATCTTTATGTCCTTGCATCATTTTCTTCCTGCGTTAGGAACACAGCTTTTAGAGAGGGGCACAGCCCCTCTTCGGAAACTTGCAGCCTGTTTCTTGCTGCCAGTCAACTCCCCTTCACCTTTGCCATTACACAGTAAGGAAAGTTTATTCTTTGGCCCAAAGCCTGCGCCTTTCTTCATCTCTCTCCTCCTTTTTGCCTCATCTGTCTTCTTGATCCACCCTATCTTCATGGCTTTTAAAAACAGTGTTTAATACTGTGCTCTCTTCAGATTGCCCCAGGAGGGTGGTTCTGCCTTCTCAGGCAATCCTTAGCAAACTTGCTGCCCAGCTCAGCACATTCTTGAAGTGTTAGCAACAACTTTGCTTGTTCTGTAGTTTCTCTGAAACAGAAGGTGTCAGAGGACAGTGTCCTCATCAGATATACTTGGTGTGTGAAATGGAGGGGAAAGAGTGAGGACATGGTTTGCAGCCTGCTGGTAACAGGAGCTGATGCCTACTGCGGAGGTAAAGCACAGCTGCTCAGCAGGATCAGGCTTTTGGGCACAGCACAGGTTTGCCTGTCCTAGGCTCTGCGGGAGCCGGCGTCATTGTGCTTCCTAGTGGCATCCGTTCTGCGAGCCCCTTCTTGAGTCACCAGCCCACCACGACTGCTGCTTCCTGCAGCGCTGTGGGAGGCCTTGCTCTGCACCCTGGCGAGTATGTCGTGCTCAAGTGAGGAAGCAGCTCTCGAGCTATCTGGCTGCATAGGGCCTTGACACCTCAGAAGGCACTGGAGACCTAGGGGATGGGCTGAGCTCCAGCATCTTACTGGATGTGTGGGACAGCTGCTTCTGGCGGCACTTAAAATGACTCAGAGAAGAAAAAAAGCGGCAACAGGTAAGACTGTGCTGGAGTCAGTGCTGGTTGCTCAGTAGACAGCTGTGCACTTACAGCCACACCTCAGATTTGTCATTTAAGAGCTACCGCCAACACATTCTGCACCCAACTGATGCTGGTGGCGGTGGGAGCCCCTGACCTCCCATCTGATTTGCTCAGCTGCATCTCCTTCTCTTGCTGCCTGTTCAGTCACAGCCCCAGAGGTTGCCACCCCTCCCACCCACTCACATGCAGATGATTTTCAAACAGGGACTAAGTGGAACGAACCTGTGAGCAGAGCCTGTGCTCAGCTGTCTGCAAGGGGCTGGTGCTTTATGTTGATCCTCAGCGTATATATTTCCTGGAGAGAGTCAATTCCTTTCAGGAGCATAAATGAAATGTTACTATAGAATGTCCTGAGGAGGGGGTTTTGCATAAGATACAAGTGATTCCTAGTTTTGTTGATTTTTAAAAACATGTTGTGTAAGTTACACAAACGTGAGATTGTTACCTATTTGTTCTTTCTGTGGACAAAAAGAAGGCATTTGACTGAGGATAGCTTTTTAGTGCATATGCCTCAGCTATGCACACATTCATGAATCAGTTACAGTCTGTATTGGGAAATATATTGTTAATGTAATTGGCTTGGTGAAATGAAACATTTAAAATGAATAGTGGAAAGATGCTAAAGAATTTATATTAAAAAAAATTATCAAAAGCAGGAAAGGACATGACCTTCTTAGGTCAGTGATGTTTTTTGTTATTATAGGAATGAGAGGCTTAATTCCTGGAAATGCTAGACTGTTTTTGGTTGGCTGAATGTGTCCTTCATAGTAGTCTGTTTGTCATCTCAACCTTTTTCTGAAAATGGAATTCAGATTTCTAGCCAAAAGCATAATATTTTTTACTTTGCATTGAGGTTATATAACAGATGGTGAGCTAAAATGCGCTTGGTGTTTCAAAATGATTTGATGACTCATAAAACTGAATAACACTTTTTCCTCAGATTATGTTTTGATTCTATCTAGGGATGAGTAAAACTGTTGAATTAGAGAAAACTTCATCTAAAATATTAAGCAGTATTTGAATTGTGAAAATCTGTTGGGATTTTTTTTTTTTTAATTCGTTTACTGTGGCTTGTCTTGTAGTAGGAAGTACTCAATCTCACAGGAGAACAATGTGCAATTCCTGATATGTTTAAGGAATAGCTGTAGTTTGGTGAACATTGAAACAGCAAACAAAACTTTCAGGTTCCCTAAGAGTTCAACCATATAAGTGGAAGCAACTTAAAGTATCTCTCTTAAAAACTACTGTTTTCTCATATATTTGGAATTAGTGGGAGTCAGGTTCCTTTGGAAATACTTTAGAGGACCTGTCGGGAAATTAGGTGTCTAGTTCTTTGAACGTCTGTCCCTAATACTTGTGCGATGGACAAACTTAAAAGGTATGGGTCCATTTTTGGAAGTTTGACACCATGGACCTATTTGGTTTCTGCTGGTACGATCAATCATTTTCTTGGACATTCTAATAGGTGCCCTTAGGTGCTTCTACACCTACACTGGAAGTAGGATAGAGTCATAGACTCTGTTAATTACGTCTTGGTAATGAACATTTGGTCCAAACACTCCCTGGTCATAGTTCAGTCTTACCCTTTTTAAGAAGCAAGGCTAGTCATGATACTCTGCTTGGAGCAGATGAAATTTTCTTGAGTTAAAGGGAAAAAGAACAATGTTTGGCGTCTTAGCACACATTAAGGTATTTGTGAGCTCTGGAGAGACACACGAGGTTATGGAGCTGATTAGGTCTTAGTAACCAAAGGACTGTCTGAATCAAGGGGGCAGACAATTCTCTAACCGGGTGCTCAGAGGATCTGACAAAGGAGGTGGTCAGTAACCAGCTGTTGAGTTCAGGTTAAGGATTTTCATTCAGGACAAACTCAATTTATTCAGGCCTAACAGAAAAACTCCATGATTGTACCTTACAACTCAGCTGGGGATATATTTTTAAGTTAACATACACATTACTATAGAAGAAAGCAGGAAACTCAGAACACTTGTATCTTACAAGTACACAAAAGTATATTATATATACAAAGAACATGCAATTTCGAAAGGGGTCTTAGGCCTGCTTGTGATGTTTACATAAAGAGTTAGTATTGCCATTCTAGGTGTATCGGTAATATTTGCCTGAAAAAGAGATGCTATCCCTTGGATTTTCTTCTGTTTTGTAAAGTTACATTTTTGCTCTGTATATCCAGTAGCACAAAGCTTGTTTTTCTACAAGTTGCTCTATTTTCAAAGATAATAGGTAGATGTTAGAGTTCCAGCTTTTCTTCCTGATATTACATGTGTGGCTCTATTTGCATTCTCTCAGCTCATGTTTTCTCAGATGCAGAAAATTATGTAATTAGTTGTGGGGTCTCATACCATCATTTCAGAGATGTTTCCCATTTAAATTAAAGGCCTGTTCTTCTACCCAATCAGTAATTGTCTAGATCTTTTAAGATCTCCTTCAGCTTGATTTAATTGTTAAACATTAATTTAGTGGGAAAAAGGCTTCAAAGGGGAAAAAAAGAACTGCTGGAGGGGCAAAATATTAATAGGTGCTTAAAAGCAAAACAGTAATTCTTCCCTTTCTAAGCTTGCAGCCCTTCAGGCCTAGTAGAAAAGAAACAATTGACTGTATTACAGGATTATATAGGTTTCATTGACTTAAAATGAACTGAAAGCAGCTGTAGGGAGATTTACCTCAAGTCTTTATTATTAGCCATATGAGGCAGAAAGAAAAACAATGTTTTGTTTGAATCAGAAAATACAATTTTCACTGGTGGTTTAGAAAAGGTTAGATAAAGAGAGCATTACTTTTCAATAGGGAAAAAGGTGAACAGAAAAATTCTGTTTTGCCAGCATTATATACCATATGAAAGATTTCAGCCAACAGAAAAAGGCTATCTTATACTTGTAGGGTCTTTGTTTTCTTTCATTTCTGATGGATAATCTTTGAGTTTAGTACGCTTGATATCTCTTTTACTTACTAATGACAGTAATACTGCACTCCTTTGAATACTTCTACCATGCAAATGGGCATAAAGATCAAAAAAGTGTTGCTTTTTTACAAAGAAAATCCTTCTAAAGTCTGCATCTCATTGAAAAATACATTGGTACAGGTTTCTCTCTAAGATTTCTGCCCTTGTTGTTAAAAATTCTAATTAAGAAAGAACTGAGGGGTTTTTATTTAAAAAAAAAAAAAAGTTCAGGATGCAAAGTCAGAATCTATTTTAAAGATCCAGAATATTTCCTTACCATGCAATTTTTAAAATATTTAGGATTATTTTACCTACCATAGACTTTTCTGGAAACCATACATGTCATTAAAATGCACTTAGTAGTTGTTTTAGAAACTGTCTATGCTCAATTACTTTTGTAAATCGGGATGTTGCTTTAATTCCAGTGATGTGCTGAGAATGGCAACTGCTCACTCTCATACAAGTGCACTGTTGTGCTACAATGTTGGGTGATAAGGCATCTGTAAATATACACACCAGCACGAATAAAAACTGATGCCTGACAGCAGTAATAAGATATTACTGTTTCAGAATATACAAAACTTTCTGTTGTATTAGGATTTCTGGTACAAGTTCCTTATTTCCTGTAACTTATCTTGTCCGAGATGATCATCTGTAGCCACACATGTTTTGTTAGGCTGTGTTACTGATAGATTCCGCAATACATAACAGACTTTTTTTTCCTCTGGGTTGTTCAAGTGAAGGGCTTTTATTTAAATGTATCCACAACAGTATTCATTATGATGCAGGATGGAATTACGCGATTGTGAACGTTATATTGGCTGTATATTACTTTGGCATTGCAGCAGCAACATTTCAGCAGAGCCTAGCTGTGATTTAGAGATATGAAAAAATAAGTACAAAAAATTTCTATGGACATAGAAGAAAAGCTGGAAAGAAATTCTCACTGATATTCAAAAATGTTTTCTTAATTTATGGACCAGCTGCTCCATAGTGCATTTTTGACTGGAGCACAAATGAAGCATTCTGGGGTAAGGAAGGACAACTTTGTGTAGCTATGAGTGGCAGCTATACCTCTCACCCACTTACCCATAAAGTTCCTTCTTCAAAGGAGAGTCTACAAAGAGAGATGTGGCTGATTCTGTCTGCAGCAATGTAGCTTTGAAGTACATATTGTTGCATTCTGATACTCTGTGTATGCAGAGGCGGAGTTTTCCCGTGTTTAAGAGTTGTCTTACACTCTCATATTCAATTCATATTTTTATGCAACATAAAATTTCTCAAATGTTTTCCAGTGTGACAATGACTGTTTGAGATATTATAAATTGTATCTGTTAGAACCTGCAGCACTGTTACGTTAATTATCAATTTTGAGTGATATATTTGTGGAAGAGGTCTTCTCAACTCTCTGACGTTCATTGGGTCAACATAGCATTGAGCTGCCAATTTTTGCTCTTCAATTCTTTTCTTAAATCATTCACCAGAGGGTTGTCTTTCTACAGCAGCATAGCAGCTGTTGCAAAACACTTCAAATTGGTGGAACTCATTTTTGGATCCTAAGGTAGGGAAAGGCTGAATACTTTCTGAAAGTAAAACTTTTTTAATTTATTTGAATTTGTCATCCAGAACCACTGTTCACTCTTTTAAAAGGTAAGCCATGGTTCCTAATCAACCTGAATTCAGATAATACTGCATATGTTTTTCAACCTAAAGAAATTGAAAATGGTGTAATAGTACAGAAGAAAGCTTAGCATTTACATCTCACTTTGATCTGTAGGTTGTAAGGGACTTCTCCAGGTTTAGTAGCTGCTTTTTTGATTTTTACAGTTGAGAAAATCTTGATACAGAGAGGATAAACAACTTGCCCAAGGTCTTAAAAGGAGCCGTTAACACAATACGAGCTGATCACTGAGTTCCTGTCCTGTTGTTCACAACACCTAGAGCACAGGCTGGAAGGGTGACAGTTGCTCTGGCATTCAGAGGAGTTTCTTCCTGGAATCTCACCCCCAGTTTGCTTCTCCAGCAAGAAATCCTTATCTCCCATAATTTCCAGTAGGTTCCTCCTCCCTTATGCTATCAGCAGACACTTCCTATTATCAATGTTGCCTTCTAATAAGAAGTCCAAGTACCTGCCACCGTGTGTAGGAAGTGGACGCTTTCATTCAGGTTGATGTGTTTCATGCTCAAAAGTATTCACCTCTAATTGTAACTTCCAAAAGATAAGAGTTCAACAAGGGAATTTGATATATTTGCTGTAGATATGTTGTCAGACTTGCTAAACACCATCCCAAACACTAGCAGGGGTGGGAAGTGGAGAGTGAATACAAGTGACCTGAAACACACCTGAATTGTTTGCACAACTACACATATAATTATTCGATATATGCATGCATTTACAGTGCTGTAATTGCATGTCTGATGTACTTTTAGTTATGTATTCATCTGTTAACCTGCTGAAGAGAACAGAAATATTAAACAAAATGAAACATTTCTAATGAGAAATTTTATTTCATCCACATATTCACAAAAAGAAAACTAACCTGTATTTATTGTGAATTTAGGTTAGTGTTCTTGACAAAGTGGCTGCTGCTTGTAGGACAGGAGTAATCTCCCTTCTTAGAAGTGACTTCCAATTATTTGTGTATAGGATGTACAGAATGTTCTGCTTCCTTGGACAGTGTTGTCTGTTCAGAATTCTGAGGGACATATTCATTGTGGTGTTAGTGATCAACAGGAGTTATGAATTATCAGAAGTTATCACACCTTCCAGGCATTTCAGGGCAGTAACATATAACAAGAAGAGGCACATTTCCCTAAATGAATACATTTTCATTCAGTGGGTTATTCACTTAACCAGCATTAAATGTAATCCTCTTTGAATCTCAGTGGCCACCTCCTACTCTTTTCCTGTCAGTCTTCATCTCCTGCAAAAGCATGAATTCAGCCTTCAAAAGAATAGTAGTTTGGCTAAATCACTGTGTAGCTTTCTGTAAGAAATACAAGAAGGATTCTATAGAATTAGTGCGAAATAGCTCAAGGTCAGTAGTTCCTAATACTTTACATCATAATTAAAGTATTCACATTTTGTTTGGTCTCCACTAACTCCTTTTCTGTTCTTTTTTCTTCTTTCCGTTTCCTTCTCCTTTCCTTCTCCTTTCCTTCTCCTTTCCTTCTCCTTTCCTTCTCCTTTCCTTCTCCTTTCCTTCTCCTTTCCTTCTCCTTTCTTTTCCTTTTTCTCCTCTCTCCTCTCTCCTCTCTCCTCTCTCCTCTCCTCTCCTCTTCTTCTCTTATTTTCATTTTCTTTTTCCCTCTTCCCTCTCCTCTCTTCTCTCTTCTTCCTTCTTTCTCTTTTTTCTTTTTTCTTTTTTTCTTCTTTCTTTTTTCTTTTTCTGTTCTTTTTAAGATGGAAAGGTATTTGTCTCGGTAATATAGCATCATCACCTCTTTTTATGCTAATTTTATTTTCAGGCAAGCCAGATCACACTGCTGGCCATTGTGATTTACTGCACACCAGCTTTGCAGAATATAATGGAGCGGGACAGTATTCTTTTTGATGTGGTTAATCTCTGTTATACTTGTGCCTCTCCTGAAAACTGCACTGTGTCAGAGACCCTTTTGTAGCCAATGGTGACAGGAAGATCAACAAAGAGAGGTTGCTCCATTAACCTCTGAAGTAATGAAGTTGCATTTCAGGCAGTCAACACTCACGCTGCCAATTTATTATCATTTAAGAGGAAGTGAAACTACTTCAAGCCACTCTAGTGTCCACATTTTGATAAATACACAGGTTGCTAATGTTCTAATGCTAACAATCAGCCTTGAGGGGACCTCTAATGGTATAGGATGCTGTGGCCGCGTGTCTTCTTGTTCTTGCAAAACAATCAGTCTTCAGCACCAAGAAAACAGGCTAAGCCTATTTATTGCCATACTAAATATGCAGATATAGTTTTGCTGATAATGCCAGCTTTATCTGTCCATGTGGAAATCCTGAAAGTAGGTAAATAGTTGGATAACCAGTTTGTGTAAACTTTCAAGGGAATTGAATTCAGATCTCCAGATTCGCTTCTATTTAATTCTGGTCTCCCAGGGGATACACATTTGTAAGGGGATTACTTTCCATCTTAGAAATGGACATAACGAAAATCTTGGAAACATGTTTAAATCCTCAGTTTGTTAAAATCTTGAAGGATTGTCTGACCTTATAGGATTTTCATGACCAATAGTCAAATCCTGTGAGAACAGCTTTCTGAGGAAGCAAAAACACTGGTCTCCCCCACCTCAGCAGTAAAACAGGCTTGTAAAAGAAAACACTGCAAAACTGGCATGACCATACCCCCATTATTCCTGAGTTCTGCTCCTAGGCATGGTCTTTGGCACATATTTTTTCCTGCTAAAGGTAGTGTAATTTACATGTCTGGCTTTCCATAAGTAGTGAAAACACTTTTTATATATAAAAGTCCAGGTGGTTTCATAGCCATATCATACATTCCTTTTCTCCCAGGGTGACATAAATAGTTATTTATCCACAGTATTTCAGAGACACAGAACCAAGGTGGTCAGTTAAGTGCAGTACGTTCCTGCTGGTGCCTTGCCGGATTTCTGATGTATTCGTATTTATGCTGTGGGCCAAATTTTGCCTGCAGATGGGTCTCAGGGTTCCTGGGGCTATTTTGGCATAGCTCCACTGAAGTAATTTAAAAGACTCTGTCTTCTGTGGGCTTTGGATGGATCCTTTTAGTGTCTCATCTGTGAAGGGAAAGCACTCAGTAAAGCAAGGACAATGTTACCTGCATTTTATAAAAGGATATTGTTTATGAACAGAATACTCAGCCATGGCCTTGTGCCCATTGTGCAAGATGACTGTTTTGTAGCCTCTCCTGTCAATAGTCTGAACTATCTTTCTCTCCCTCTGAGCTGTAACTCTTCTTCCTGTTGAGCAGATTCTCTAGCTTGCTCCCTTTGTCTTGCCTCTGCATGAGGAAGGTGGCTGCATCTCCTTGCTTGGGCTTTTCTTTCGTGAGCAGTCGTTCCTGGGCTATGTAGCCAATGGCTGATGGTGCAGAGCTCTGCCAAGGGTGGGAGTAATGGCTCTGGCCAGGACAATTTCTCACCGCTAGCTCTGTACCTAGTAGACGGCATCCTGAGGTCTTTATCAACACCGCAGGGTTTAGAGTGGTGCGTTGCTCTGCTGTTTCCCATGGCTTGTTATAGACCTGGTGCCAGAAAGAGGATCACAAGCATCTCCCACATGTGCCCCAAAGCTGCATCAAAAAATGCAGTCTGCAAAGCCTAATGTGTTTTCTCCCACTCCCTCTTTCCCTATCCCCATGACACATTTTTCTCTGTACTGAGGAAACAGGTATCTCAAAACTCTCCCTTTTGTTTTTAGGCAGACAGGTTTGGAAAGGACCCTATACCAGGTTAGAGCACAAGGCTGCTGTTCCAGTACCTGACTTGACACACAGTGGTTGGCTTTTTCAGCTGGTCTCAGCTGGGAGTGCTCCCAGCTGAGCCCAGCTGATGGGTTAGGAAGGACGCGTACCGCCGCTGTCTACGCTGCCAGGGAAGCACTGCTGGGCAGGAGCACAGGGAGGGTTACGGCACTCGACAGCGTTCCAGGAAAATGTTTTGAATATTGGGGGAACAGGGCAAGGAATCTCTGCCACCTGCACAGCCGGTGGTGGCTGCAGAGCACTCAAACTGCTTATGTGTCCTGGATGCGGCCTTCGGAGTTTCTGCAAGGGCATGTCGCAGGGGAACTGGAAAAGCTGTCAAGAAATCCATAGCAATAGAAACATGGGCAACCCTCTGTGGGCCAGTACTGTTTCACACTCTTTGCCCTCTCAACCCCTTGCTTACTCGATATTACTAGCATTCATAAAGCAAATGAAACGCACAGTGTGTGTGTATAGAGGAAAAGAACTGGGATACGTGTTGTGTGGTATTGCAGAAAGATTTTGTTGGCATCATCAGATTTTCAGGTAGTGAAGATGTTTCGTTTAGCACAAAATTAGTTCATGTTTTGTATGCATTTTCAAAAAGGTGAGATAAGATTAGGCAATACTGAATTGTAATTTGTAAATCTACAATTTGTTATTGGTTCACGTCTGTAGTCTTTTTATGTGATTTAAATACGTAGTTCACTAATCTTAGCTTCTTCCCTTCTACGTTTAGCCAAAGCGAACTGTTAAAGAATGTGAAATACATTATTTTATTGGCACTGACTCACAACTGAGTCAGTGAACTTTTTTGCACTTACAACTAAAATTGGATTCTAACTTTCAAAAATTTATGACAATTGCTCCTTCTTGTGGCTTGAATGTTGACATATAATTAATTTAGGATTTCTTCATGAGATTTCCTGTCTAGGTTTGTACCTGTCACAAAAATATCCTTGGAAGTTTATCTAACAGCTGGAACACCACGAGAGTCGATTGAAACTTAGCAAAGAGATTTACTGGGGCCAACAGGAAGTGCTCAGAGCAGGATGGCATAAATATGCAAAAAGAGCCCTTTTATTTCAGCTGTTTTAAAGGGTCCCAGTACAGGCTGATAATGGCATAATCCTGAAAAATGCTGACACTGTGTCAGCCAGCAGCACCAGCACAGAAAAGGATTCCACAAGCATGGATTGGCACTTTGTTGAATTATGCAGAGAATGGAAATATGTCTGTTGTCTTCCCTCAATCCCAGCTGCCCTGCAGGTTTCAGCTCATTCTTTTGAGAAACCAGATATATTTAATGGGAATTTCCCATGAAATGGTTTTGAAATCTATTTCGTACCTCTGCAGGATTGAAGGAATTCTGAAAATTCAAAATCTAGGTTGCAGTGACTTGAGGGACTGGGCAGTAAAACGGCAGATGAAATTTCCTTTAGGTAAATGTAAAATGAAGCATATGGGAGAAAAGCAAGCCTAACACTACACACCAAATGTCAGGATGTAAATTAGCTGTTACTCTTCAGGATGGAGATGTTGGAATTATTGTGCATAGTCCTCCAAAAACTTAGCTTTATTTGCAGCAGTAATCGAAAAGGCAAACAATATTATAAATAATTAGGAAAGACATAGATACCGAAACACAAAGCCATTTTTAACCCCTGTAGTCGTTGAAGGTTTGCTCACATCTTTGCTATTCCACACATTTCTGATAAGCCACTGAGAAACAATAGAGAGCACAGGAAAGGCTAGAAAAAAGGGTGATGGGGATGATAGATTTCAAATTGTTTCTACTTAAAGAGAGGCTATTGCGATATAATTCTTTGGTTTGGAAAAGATGTAGAAATATGAGAAGTCTCTAATATCATGAAAAGTCTGAAGGGTATGAATATGAAGTGATTGGTAAATTTTCCCACAATATGGACACTTAGTGAAATGAGCAAGCAGTGGATTCTAGATATAATACAAGCAGTACTTACTCAAATATCGTGTAACTGTTGCCCAGGCTTGCCATGCCAACTGCAGAGACCACAAGTAAATGAAATTGGAACAGTGCTAAATGGTTCATGGATGGTATTGGTCTATTGATGGTTATTAAATGCAATGTTCCAGATTTAGCAGGGACCCCTGAGCTCTCAGGGGTATGTGCATTGCAAGGAGCCTGGAGGATGCATTCCCTGGAGGGGAAGGGCAGGCCCTGTTTCCTTCTGCATAAGGATAGTGGAAGGTGTGAGTTGTTCTTGATGCACACTTCGAATTTTGGGAGAGAAGTTATTACTGGAACAAGCTGCATTTTCTATAAGCCTACAAAACAATTTGTGATCATTATTGTGGCAGTGCCTAATGGTGGAAGTTATGTACCTTGCGGAATTAAAAATAAGATTTCATTTAATGAAATGAAAGTAAAGATCCCAAAACATACTGTTGGAAAAAAAATTCTGCAAAGGACACAGGTGATCCTCCTCCTCCTTTTTTATGTCCTATGTTTGTGATCTCGTGACTTGCATGAGAAAATTACTGGGGTTTTTTGTTGGTTTTTACATGATTATTAATTGTTGAGCTCTGTTAAAAAGCTATTCCTGGCTTAATCAATTGCGTTTGATGATAAAACAATTGATAAATTACAGTTAGGGTATATGCTACAAGAATTGGCTTGTTCAAAAGCACAAGTAGCTTAGACAAATTAATAAAAAGTTAGTTTTATTTGATCTGTGCAAATGTTTGTAAAAACAAGGTTTTCTTATCAAAAAAATGCAGTGAAACCACGTTCTTTGACTTAATCCTCGCATTTTATATTCCAGCGCTTACAATGCAGTATTCTAAATTTGAATATGAAATCATGATCCAGCTGTGCTTTTCTGCTGAATTTCCCACATCTTTGTGTCCAACTCTAATGTTCTTTATATAGCAGAGGCCACTGTGTCTCATATTCAAAGTGTATAAATATGAATGTGGAGGTGTACGTAGCAGTGGTGACCTATATTATGTCTTTAAGTTCAGATAGAAAACGAGGCAAGACATGCAAGTGTGAGGGAAAAAAAAAATCCAGAAGATTAGAATTAAATGGGCTTGATAATTTTATTTGTATTTAGAATACTTAATGAGAAATTAGGATGTGTTGTCAAATTTGGTTTTCTTTTCTTGAATTAGAGAGTCCAGGAAGAACAAAGTTTCTGGAAAGTAGTCCTGAAACTATCTTATCTTTCTTGTAATGTGGTTGTTTCAGTGGAAAAGATTTTTTTTAAGTAACAGTTTTGTTGCTACTCCCTCTAAAATAAATGGAGGAACGAACAAAGTTTGTACTGCCATCATTATTCTTATTTTCCAAGCTGTTTCTATGAGTTGCACTCTGGGCTTTACTTTTTCCTTAATGGGGTTGACACATTTGTGCATGCACAACAAAAGCATCTTCTGGTTTTGTTTTGCTGTTTTTAATTAGCAAATTGTTGTCCTCAAAAATGCTTTTGTGAATTACTCTTCTGATGTTTTATCTTTTTCCAACCAACAGAACTGCAATACGCAGGTAAAGCAGACAGTGACGATATCACACAATTTCCAGCTATAGTCCAATACCACCACTCAGCAATGAGTTGGTCAGAGATAGGCAACAGACGTTGACAGAGTGGTAAGAGCACTACTGCAGAGAATGGAATAAAAAAGAGTGGGGAGAAATAAAGCTTAAGCGAGCAGAAAAATAGAGAAAAAATAGAGAAGGTCTGTGCACAGTTGGAACAGGAGATTGAGAGGGGAACGAAAATGGGCATAGGGACATAGGTGTTCTCTAGAAAAAAATACTATTCAGTGTAAGTTGTGATTAATGATGGATCATAGTGATTATTTTTGCTCATAAATTTACTAGTCTTGTATTGCTAAACACAGTTTAATTGCAATGCATCAATTTTTTATAAATGCATCAAGTAGAAAACATTGCCCTTGTAATTTTATATGATTTCATAATGAAGTTCGTATTTTTAGTTGTATACATTTACCTGTCATTTGACACTTGCATGGAAGGTCTGAGTATCTCCTTTGGAAATCTTGCAATCTAAGCCTCTGACCTCGCTAACTCTTACATGCTTTTGAGTGCATAAATGGTTAAAAAGATGGTGTTTGGAGATTGAGGGGGGAGCAAGATTTTGCTTAAACAAGTTGCTTATTGCTATTTTATTATTTCCATTTATGCAATAGTCATTATTATTGGTATGCTGATAACTGTGATCTTCAATCTGCGTGGCATATTATATGCATGCCCTTAGTAAAAGGATAGCCTGTAAGGTCCCTCTCAGGATAGACTCTTAAGCATTCTCTTAATGTTAGGTGCATATTTAAGTCTCACTTAGAGTAAAAATTAAAATACGTGCTTATATGCTTACCAGAACTGGTCCCTAAGTCTTCCCTATCATGCACTGAGAAATGCGTGGGCAGACCCATAATTGTGGAGAAGCTCATAATATTGGGGCCTAAAGTATAAAAATTATTGCATAATTAGACCACACAAGTTAGATTTCAAAATGCTGTGTGTTGTTTGGATGGGTATTTAAAAAATAAGTAGCTGTTGAGCATGTATGGTCATGTTCACACTGCCACACACAGTCATTGTAATGCTTTAGCAGTTCGAGGAGTTTTAAGTGGATCCAGCATTGGTCTTACTTCAAATAGACCAAACCTACTAACACTTTCCTTAGTTGTATCTCTTTCTTCCTGACATGAAACAATGCAACTGTAAATATCACACTTCACTTTTATAAGTAGGTTCATATCATGAACCACGTAAAATAAAAAATATTTAGGATCATTTGGGAGGGGAGAAGATGAAAGTATATCTCGTGTACTGTAAAACAGGCTTTTGGTATATAACAAAACTCTGAGCTATCCTTTGGCATATTGATTTCTTTTATATTATTATTAATACAATAAGCATACCTCACAATGCCTTCCACAGCACAACTAGTATTTAAATATAACTGATAGGATAACTTTAAAGACTACAGGGCTATTAACTAGCAGAACAAACTAATGAAATGGCATGTTAATGGTTTACCTGAATTATGAAGTATAGATAGGGACATACAGCTGTTGGTACAAATATTCAGATCCACAGAGCAATACTCTGAAGCTCATTAGTTTATTCTCAACTTTAGAAGATAAGCAATCTAAGGTGATTGGAAAAGCAGATGCAAGCCATTAGATGCATCTTTATTAATTTTCTTATTATTATTTGGTTAAGAAAAAGATAATCCCAGCAAACTTCTGCCAATTTACTGGAGTCATCTGCCCTAAGGACACCATGCTATGCCCAGCACTTCCAAGAAGACTTGTCCTCTCTAGCCAAGAATCCAGCCTCTTCCTAAGGGAAGAAATAGGCCCACACATGAAGTACCTCAAACCTGCACTCAGCCCTCACCACTGCTCTTCCTCCCAACTCCATCCAGCCTTTGGGTACTTCAAAAGAAGGAGTACAGCTCTTGTATGCCTGCTCATTGGCTGGAATGCTTTTGGATTAAACTTCCTCACCACAACCACCAAATTTATTAGTATTTACTCTGGTACAACATCTAGTAACCAATATGCTTCTAACAACAGAGTGTGGTGACAGCCACAGTAACTAGAGTTATCCAAGCACAACAGCCAGCCAATTTTAGCTATTAAATATTGACTGACTCTGGTAGGATGCATGAGGTGAAAACCAAGTGATACTCCCTACAACCAGACAAATATGTATGAGATTTTAAGAATTTCCTTCTAGTCCCAAACTATTATCAAATCTAAAAAGATGACAGAAAAAAATAAGTCCTACAAATTCTAGAAATTCCCCTCATCCAGAGAAAAGCCACAGCTATGACCTTGCTTGGCTCAGGTGAACTTCTAAGAAGAGAAAAGAAACGCTCCTTCATCACTGGTGGCCAGAGAAAGAATGTGCTTTGCCTTTGATATCATTTTTGTCCCTCCAAAAGGAGTGGCCAGTCATTTCTGTGGATCAGCAAGTCAGAACTTATTGAGCCCTCAGCAGCGCTGCCAGCAGCAGTGAGCTGGGTGCACCCAAAGGGTGACTACGACTGAGCAAAAACCCTGTTACCTCACCCATGAAGAAACAGGGGAGGGCACCAGGGAAATGCCTGAGGACAGAAAGAACAAAAGATTGCCAATCCCTTCCCTCCTTCAGCTGTGACCTGTCTTTATCATTCTCTGCACATTTAACCTCTTACATAAGCTTTAGCTCATTTGGGAATGAGGGCAGCGGCAACACATAACAGGCTTGAGAGAGAGGCAAATGTTTCAGGTACACAAGTGTTCAGCCAACTCATCATTTGCTCCATATCTACAGGCTGGTTACTCCTGGCAGTGATGAATCTGCAGGGATTTACAAAACATGGGACCACAATGCAGTTTTGAAAGGCAAACAGAACCTTCAGAGCTCAGGGACCACGAGCATCCTCATCAATGTGTAATAGAAACCTTGCACTGTTCCCTGAAAAAAATGTAGTCCGTAGGGAGATAGGAAGGGGTATTCTTCCGATTTGTATCTCATATTAGGGTTTATAATTTAAATCTGCCCCTCAGTTATATCAGTAATATCTCCTTTAATTAATTTAGTTCATCTTTCTTGTCCATTTCACAATTCATTTTTAAAAATTTGATTTAAGTATATGTTTTATCTTAAAGAAATGAAAAAAACTAAGAACAGTGGGGAGTGTTGATTTAAATAAGTGGATGCTCATAAGTGAAACTTATTCCAACTCAGATTTCAGTGGATTTGTTTTTTCTGTTTTCATTTTGCAATGAATTTCTAGCAACAAAGATTTCTCTATCCAGTGAAAATTTTCTCTTTTAAGAGAAAACAGCATCTTGAGGTTTCCTTTTTTTTTTTTTTTTTGAATTAAACAAAACATGCAGCAAGTTGCAATTAAATTTCTGTTAACAAAATGCAAAAATACACCCAACCTCCATCTGCCAAAAATAAATAGTTTGAAAAGTAATTTCATATTCCTGACAATGATGACTGTGTTTATGACATATTTCTGGTGCCATATTCCGCTCTCCTATCACTGCCAGCTTGCGTCCAGTATTTAGAAATAAAACAGAAACACATTGAACTTGCTGAACTAGATGTTGCCACACTGCAACTCTAATGGGCTTAGTGACCACAACCTACAGGGGCCAGAATGTGTCAACAGCAAAAGGGCCAACCTCAATCACTGTCTGTGCTTTTACAAAGTTGTTACATGTTTAATTCTTTGCAGCTTAGTTCTCCTGCTGTTTTGGCTGCTCGAAACCAAGGCTCATATATTGCAGCAGCCTTCTCTACCTCATATAATGCCACAAAGGTCCCAGCAGGAGACCTTTCAGTGGAGCAGACAAGCCACAGGCTAGGGCAAACAGGGCATCACAACTTCCTAATAAGATGACTTATTAGATTGGGGGCTTGACACAGCTTTTATTTAACCACTTCTTTTCCCAGCCACCAGAAACACGAACTGTCTGTCTGCTTGGAGCACAGCAAGTGGTATGTGCATTTGCAGCAAGCACTGCCACATGCATTCAATCCAGTCTACAAGTAGAGCATGGTTTCTGATGGCATCTTTATTACTACACCAATACAATAATTTTGCCCTTAATGTCAGATTTCCAGCCACACGATTTTTTTATTATATTAAATTAATGCTTTCCCACTGGATCGGTCACTGCCTATTCAGGACTTTGAGTGGGCTTGTGGAGCGCTGGCAGTGAAGGGGTTAAACGACTGAAAAGGCAGGATCAGTTTCCTGCCTGCACTTGCAATGGCCTAAGGCAGTGCCTGCTGTTCAGGAGTTAGAGAGAGTGCCTTGCCTTGTCCCAGGTGGCAGACAGGCAAACCATGTTATTAAGAAGCAGAGATCGCAAAACCTTGATCTTCAAAAAAGGCCCCTAATTAGTCCCTAGCATGAGAATAAATGGCATTCCACATCAGCAAGGATGAAAAAGGCTCCTTCGAATTTCATTAAGTAATCTCTGCTATTGACAGTTTTTAGGATGATATTGGGAACTCTTGTTGTTTGAACAACTTTACCCAAGAACTCTTCTTTATTGGTCAGTTCTGTTTCATTTAAATAAGAAAAAAAAAAGTCTTAATGGTCTCACATGCTGCATCTTAAGGAAGTCATAAATGTCTTGACAAAGAGCTCCATGCCCCACGCTGCTGAGTCACGGCCGCCTCCATGAGCGGCTCTCAGGTCTGCTGGAGTTGATGGAAATTCTTCCATCATCTTCAGTATGCTCCAGCTCAGCCCACCGAAGAGTGCTATTCTGAAGGCATCCTCAACATTTCCCATAACCCTCTTTTTCATTCAGTGTGAAAGTGACAGATTGAAGAATGTGTACTGAATTTTCTCATATTTCTGAAGAGCTTTAATTTGGACTAGACTTGTTTTATGAAAAGAAAGAGTCTATTAAAAAAAACCAGCTGTCTTTCAACTCATATACCACTTGTCTAATTTTGATTTATAAACATTCCCAGGAGAGAAGGCATCCTTGTCCAAATAATCTCAAGGTTCATAAACTACATCTAATTTTATCATATAATTGTACAGTAGTTTTCAAGGACTCTCAACCTCTAGAGGGCTTGAATCCATTTGATTTTATTCATCCCAATGGTATCTGCTTTTATCCCTAACTCAGATTAACAATTCTGGCATTACAGCAATATGGAAAGTTCATCATATTCATGCAGTGGTTCTACCACCAGCTGCAGATCCTTCTGAAGTTTACTGTATAATGAATTTAAAACATAAATAGCAACAAATGGGATAAATAATTTCTTTGCCAGAATTGGAACAAAGTTGATTTTGTCTTTATAAATAACTTTTTCTACTGATGTTTTTTGTGAACCTTTCAATATTTAATTAAATCACACAGTTTCTGGATCTTTCTTTTAAAATATACTTTACTCATGTGTTTACCATTTTTAAGCTTTATTGTAAGTAACTATAAATCACTGAAAAAGTAAAAAGAAAAATGGTTCTACTTTTACAGTGTAGCTAAGAAGATGTTTTCTAGCCTCTGAGAAATACACCTCAGAGTTGCTTATTCAAAATCAAGAGTTATCATTATCAGGGGTATTTCATGTTATGATAAAAGAGAGATTTGTTATTAGGATTTTGTAAACTAGGTTTGAGCTATTTATTTTCTGAAAGGATTAGTGCATTAAGAGTAGAGCAGGACACCTTTGCCTAGGTATACCTGAATGTTGTCAGACAGTTGCAGATCTCCCAGGTAACATTTCCTTAAGTGGAGTTTTTAAGAATGACTAAAATTTGTTCTCCTCCAAGCAGGGTGTTTACTTTCTGTGTTCAGTGTTCTCCAGATAATGTGCAGTGTTGCACTTACTGTTCAAATCAAGAAACTTCCTTTAGCATTACTTTAACCTGTGGGCTTTATTGATTTGAGATGTAAGAAATTGTATGCCAAAACTTTGGTTATTTTAACTAGTTCTAAACAAGAAAGACTAACATCAGTTTTGACAACAAACAAAACCAGTTTTTGTTCTATCGGTTATGTTTAAAAGATTCCAATTTCAAACCAAACACAACTTGTGGTTATTCTGTCAGATATTTATATAGCCACTGGGGCGCCATAGTTATGCACCGCATACATCATTGTATTTTTAAAATGTACTTAATGAACATTTTTTCTTTTCTGGTAACTACTTCATTGCCTTAAATGAATGCATTCCAATAGAATTTGTAACAAATGAGCACTTTGTGTTTGCATTAATGCCAAACACGTTTAACAAATTTTTAACAAGGAACACTGGCAAAAAGCCAAACTCCTAGAGGGACACTGAAGGAATGCTATAAATTTAAACTAGATTTTACCTTTCGCTCAGCTCAACAAGTGTCTTAGGTGTCTTTGGCATCTCGGCATTGAAAGCTTTCTAGATAGGTTGGATACCACTTTATGTCTTAATTATTTCTGTTCTTGGCCCTCCTCGCTAGAGATTTTCACATCAATATAACAGACTTTAACAGGTTACTGTATTCTTTAGAAAGCAAGAGGTGGGTTTTCATTCTTTCCATGAGAGTTAGGCCAGGAGGAAGTAGCAAAAAACAGTATTTATTGTTGGGACTGTAATGACAGAGAAGTTTGAATAGTACATATCATGCCATTTTCATATCCTATGCTAAGGGAACTATATGGTGGCGAGCACTCCAGCAGATCTGTGCTACCTAATATTGTTTCTTGTGCTGAGTTGCAAATATCTGAACTGTGATCATGTTTGCAACTGCACTTCAGGGGCAGGGGAAAAGCAGCCCACAGTGCTCCCACTGGTCCGAGCCCTGGGCTTGCACAGAAGCCACGAACAGATTTTTGGCTGAATCAAACATCTGGGGGGATTCAGCAGTTGTTAAGTTATGCCCACATGGTACATGTCATTACAGACCTTAGGAATCACCTAGTCTGTAATACATGTTCATATTAAAAGTGTTACAAGTAGCTCCACAAACCACATGCTTGCTCTTTACTTGTAACTTAATATATTAATTTAATTTTTACTATGTTATTTCAGTTTTAATCAAATGCAGGAACTGAAAAATAATAATACTTAGCACTCATCCAAGACTATTAAGGCCCATTACAAACATTAAGCCTCGCAAATTCCTGTGAGGAGCCTGATGTTATCCCTGCTATAGCAAAGAGCAAGTTAGGCACAGAAAAATGATACAACTTTTTCCTTAGTCACAAAATAAGCTAGTGGCAGGGACAGAATTCAGAACAGTACCGTGCCAGGGCTTTGTCTTAGTTAAGCGTGTCATTCTTTTCATGGTTTTGCACAGACAAAAGTAAAAATTAAGAATGCATTTTCTTTTCTTCATGTCATTGAGATTTTGTTGTTGCAAGAAGCACAATTGAGTTCCAGGAGGTCACTTGAGAAAGACTTTATGAGTTATAGCCTTATTTTTTAAATACTACTTTTCAGTCTAGTTAACTTGTTTCCAGAAAATTAAATAATTTCCCATCGTTTGTTGGTACTCTGATCGCAGTAACGATGAATGAGGCTAGAGAAGGAAACCGAGGAATTCATCCTGACAGCTTTTTAAAAGATGTCACATTATAATGCAGATGCCTTGTCATAGATTAAGGAGCAGAAATAGCCCTAACAGGTTTTCACTAATGATATCCTTCTCTACGAACATTTGGTCAGATACCAATTCCCTGCAATAAAGTGGCTATTCCCTCTCTTTCTGACTCACTAATTACCATATCAGTTGTTGGCCTTTTATGTAGGTACCATGTGTAACAGGTTAGGAGAGGGCAATTTAAGCCTATGTGAATGGGTATCTGTTTTTGTATCTGGGTGCTTGTTGCAAACATTTGGAAAGCATATGGAGCATAATGGACATTAACCCAGATGTCAAAAATAGCCTGCATTTTACTACTGTTATTAAACAGTTTCCCCTTTAACCCCTTTGTGTTTACCCACCCTCTCCAGCTTGTTTCTGCAAATCACTGCTGAGAGGAAAGGATTGGAGGTAAAAAGTAGTAATCAGGCAGGTGTCTTTATCCAAAGGAAAAACAATCTGAGCAAATATTTGTGGGCTACTACACTTTTATATCTTCACATCCTTCTGCTGTTTTCATTGACTGGTATCTAATGGACTGTCAGAGGTGCCAAACTCATAAGACATTAATTTCAGCTGGAGCACTGCTGAATCTCAGGCCCAATGTATGTTGCCAAATTTTATTTCTGTTTTAGAGGTTCAGTGACCTATACCAAGTAAAGCATTGAAGAAACAAATATAAATTTAATTTACTAAACCTCAGTTGGTATTTGACAGCAATATCCTTTTATATATTTATTTGGCTTACTTGAGAAATACTTTGCATTTCCTACCTGTGGTGAACAAGTTTTTGTTACACTTCCAATACATATATGGTTTCCTGATGAATGGGTGGGTTGATTAAGCGGGTGGGGTTTCTTTGGGGGTTTCATTCGATACTAAAACCCCAATGAAAATTTGGGGAGCAAGCCAGAGAGAGATTGTAATTTGTGATTTGTTACTATTCCTCAGATTGGACACTTTATTCTGGGTTCTTATTTTTAAGAGCATAAATGAGTGTTAATGGCAAAGGAACTTCAGCTTGTAAAATATCGAGTATATTGAAGATTTGCTGTGATTATGTTTTAGCGAACCTGTTAAAAAATATAGACATTTTTGTGCTACGGTTTCTGGAATGTACTCTCCTCATTAATTTACATGGGTGCTTCCTATGTCTATACATCTCTTTGAATGATGATTAAGAAATACTCAGCACACAAAAGAATGGGAGCTATGCACAGTTCACGAAACATAACGCATGCTCTGACTTACAGTTTTCATAAAAAGTTTGCAAAGATTTTATGTGCCAGAACTAGTAACATGATCTACTTTAGGAACTCCCTGGCTTTCCAGCTCTGCAGAAGTCATTTTTTCTCCATTCAAGGGCCAGATCCAAAACCTGTTAAAATCAGTGGGAACCTTTCCACATTTCAGTGGGCTTTGGATTAGTCCCTAACTGTTTTGACCAGAAGAATTGTACCTACCTCCCACTGGAAAAGTAAAACTACTCATCTAAGTTTGTATTCTATAAACCGTTATATGTACTTGCCACACAGACATGAACTTGAAAGTAGGGATTTAAAGTCATTTGCAAGTTTATTCTGTAAACAGTGTTTCACTTTACTCACAGCATAATTACTCTGATAAATACTAGCTTCTAGAATTTAAGGGGACATTTTAGTCAACTAGTTCTATTTACAAAACATAACAATTTTTCAGCTGTGTACAAAAGTGTAAGCATTCTATGGCCATTTCTTTTTCATAAAATCGGATGTTTTGGAAACTGCTAAGGTTACCTAAATGCAAGGTCAATAACAGAGAATCCCATATGTAATGCATTTCCACTTTTCTAGAAACAAAGTCAGTAGATAAATGAACAACTGCCCTGTAAAGGAATCATTTAATTCCTCCCGCTCATCTGATATACAGATAATGTGAATAAGACTAATTCACTGCTTTCTGTTCAAGAATACTGTGCCATTTGCTTGGAACAGAACTACTGTAACAATAAAAATCATTCAGACCTCACTCTGTAGTCGCTTACAATCAGACACGGAGCCTCATCCAAAGCCCATGGAAAGCAGGAAGACTCTTTCCACTGACTGACTGGGACTTACACCACTTACCTCTCGTAGTCCCCTGGATTTCAGAAATGCCAGCGAAGCCATGAAGAGCAACAGTCATTGACTAGTGACTGCATGGCTGAAGAACTCATAACAGATTGTTGTATATTTTAACTTTTATAAATCTGAGGTTCTTGTATCCGTAAAACCTTTCTCCACTGTTTTGTAAATTAAAGTGGACTTAGAGTGCTTAAAATATAACAATAAAATGTTGCTTTCAGTACCTTCAGTTCTGAAGAGTTGCTAGAGGTATTACATATTCCCACCTGCCATGGAACTGAGTGGAGATAAATGGATGATTCCTTTGGTTTCCAAATAAAAATCTTTAGTTTTACTAATAGCATTTCCACTTCAAAGCTACTGTGCTTATAGATACGAGCAGAAAATTCACTGTTTGGAGAATCACAAGCACAATAGAATCTCACCTCTTTGGAATTTAAAATCTTTCCCATTTAGGGGGAATCTTGTCATACAAATCAGCTGTAAAACTAATTGCCACCCTATGAACATAATAAGTGCGTTCAAATCAAATTTAAATCCTCACTTAATCTGTAGTCCCTAGAAAAGTAATATATCCACTGATGTCTATGAGAAGCTTGATTAGATGAGAACTAGGATGTTTTGTATGCTTCCATCATGTTACTAATTGGAGTATTTTGTTCTCTTGTTACAGTTGTCAGAGGAACTAGCGAAAGAGGAAGAAAAAAAAGTAGCACTGGAAGGTAATGATGGTAATCTATTGCATTGGATCTGCAAATATGACCATGATATCCTGGAGAAGATCACAGATGCAGAAAATGAATGCTAAGGTTGATATCTAGTGAAATGCTGCATTAATTGGCATTTTCTCCATTATTTTTTGTAGTCTACTATGAAATTAGGTACTTTGGAAAATAGTGAAGGAGACTCAAGCAGAAATTATAAGAGCTTCATTTCTGTCTTTAATGGGTCTTGCAAGTTATTCTGTTTTCACAAAGAAACCATCTGTTCAGAATATTATTGTTTAATGAGGTTCAGTTAAACAGGTTATTTAATTTTTGGTAAATTGATATTGATTTCAGTAAGTAATTCAGATTCTCTTAGGTGTGATATCTGCATTTGTTGATTTTACCTAGTCTATTCTAAAGTATCACTTCTATTGCACTAGATTATCAAAGAGGTATTAGTAAAATGCTATATAAGGGTGTTGGCATTAATCTTACCCCCAGTTAGATGTGGGCTTTTCCAAAAAATAAAAACCAAGCCTTTACCCTCCTCTGTTTTCTTATATCTACTCATAAAATAATAATAATTTTAAAAACCCCAAAACAAAAACCAAAAAACATTGATAGTATAACCGGTATTAAGCTCTGGGCCAGGTTGGAAATGAAATCAATTTTTGGTACTTACAGTTGATGACAAAGATTAGCTTTATGAAAATATGGTGTGTGTCTCTGACAATGCATAGGACATCTAATTTGAGCATAAATATAAGATTATATACAAGATGTATCTGCTCCTGGATGGTAAAAGCTTGAGGCGTATATAAATACATATGTATGTATATATATGTGGACATATACACAAGGGTATATCAACCTTTTACCATCCAAATGCATACAGATTTTCAACAATAAAAGCTGGGACTCTAAAAAAAAAAAACCCCACCAAAAATAAAGATAAGATTGCTGTGAATACAGTATATGCACTAGGTCTCCTGTAAATGAGGAACTGTTTGTTATTGTTTTCTACATTGAAAAACAGTCTCCAACATGGATCCCAACAAATCTTAGCTGTTAAAGAAGAAAATACCAATGAACAAATAGCACTTAAAGGCTGTTTGATTCAACAAAATATATCTAGTAAAATAAATGTAAAGCACATGCAAGGAAAAATAGACATGTGAAGTCATTACATTCAGTGAGAGAATATAACTGATATTAGAGAGTCAAATCTCTACCACTTCTCAAGGAGAGGATCCTTATGACTCCATGAACATTTTCAGTCAGTCTGGCAAACGTGCAAATGTTTGGCTGTTTTATTGAGGCATCTTTTTGTCGATGGAAGAAATGCTTCCATGCTGATGGGAGTGGGAATAGAATATCTGCATTTTTAAAGGACAAACAATAAATTTAAGCATGGGTGGCCTTAATCCTTAGTAGTTTTTCTTTGCTGCTGTAAAAAAGAGAAATCTAAATGGATACTCCTAAAGTCTTGCACTGAATTTAGAAAAATTATTTTTTGAACCTGTGGTGCAATTAACCCTAAACATCCTACATGAGCCATACATAGTAACCCCTTTAAAATTATTGTCTAGAGATGATATTTTATTTATTTCTACCATAATTCTTGGTGCAATCGAAGAGCAATTTATTCAAGCAGGAGTCCTGCTGGATGCTACTGTCTTCAGTAAATAGAGTAAAATGTATAGAATTAATATAGCATAGATAATCCAAATTTCATTCATGTTTAAAAAGTTTGTCCTTTAACTATCAATGGCATTTTAGATCTTTGTTTTTGAAACAGCAAAGCTTTTGGGAGTATATTTAGCACATATGACAAATGTTGCACTTGGAAACTCAGACAACAAAACTAGTTTCTCATGACAAATTTGTTGTCGCAGTAGGGGACAATCGTCTGTGTCTCTTACAATCAGGTCTTTACCTTAACTCTGCAACTGAATACTTGAAGTAGGAAATAAACTAGGGGGAAAATAGGGTCACAGATACAAAGCTGTATAGTTAGATATTTATATGTATGTGCCAATTTTGTCACAGATATTATTTTAGGGGCATTTTTGCTCCACTCATGTTGGTAAGAGTATTGATCTAAACTTTTATCAGGGCCTACAAGTTAGCCCCTAAAGAGGAAAATTTTGTCTAACATTGCTTTTTTCTTCCTTTCTTTTTTTTTTTTCTCTTTTCATTTCATGTGATACTCTATGATGTTTGGAGAAAATCTTTTCATATACTAAAATAGAATCTCGGGGTTTACAATAAACACTGTGACGTTGGGAAATATTTTATTTGAGCAATGTTTGGTAGTTTTTTTCCCCCTCTAAGTGTAAAGAAGCAAACCAACTTTTGGTTAACATTTAAGATAATGATTATTATTTTAATGTGAGATCAGTCTTGTACTGCACATTCTTTCTTTCATTTAAATGTACAGTATGAATTTTGTATTTAATGAATTTTGTGTATCCAGTATGCACGTACCTGCACATTGACTTTCATTTGAAAGTGGGTTTCAATTTACTTTTTAAACAGTGTTTATGAAAAGACCTCAGATGTGTTGACACAAACTATATCTGCAATGGTTTTTTTGTGTGTGTAGGGTGACGTTTGAATGTGATGTTCTGCAGCAATGGGTCAGTATTCCCTATTTACCTTAGATCCTCATTTGATAGTGCTTCTTGTAATAATTTTTTCAAGTGAGTGGCATGTTCTGGATTGTGATATTGATATGTGGTTAAGGACATTGATATGAAACTAAGGAATTCCTAGAAATTACCAGTGGGCATGTATTAGGCAGTCATTGTAATTTAACGTCTAGTAGAAGTGTAAAGTATCAAGGTATTTAGAGTTCATAACATTGTTATCATGTGTATGGGAAGTATTTAGTGTTGATCAGCTTGTTTATATTCATCAAATAAACTTTGTTTCTTTCTGAAATCAGTGTTGTGTCATTAAAAGTAGGTTTAATGACTGTAAGAAAATGTGTGAGAGATGTTTTCCACATGGTAAATCTATCACACTCCTTATTTCTCTAATTGCTACCATTCAAAGTAATTTATCTTCCTGTTGTTACTATCACATAAACTGTTTAAGGAAGCATAAAAAGGAAAATGTCTCCTACCCCCTCTCCCACAAATGCTTACGAGCAACTTCACTAAAGTGAGGAACCATTTTCTGGATTGGGCTCTTAGAGAGCAATATGCTTTTGAGTGGGTTTCTAAAACATAATATTCTTGTGTGACCCTGTGTAATTGCATAGAAAATTACATTTTGTTTGTGTACTTTACTGACCAAAAGCCATAAGGTGTGAAATTCTCTGCACAGTCAGCTCCTTTTTCAGCTGCCTGGTAAGTGGTTCCCCGTTTCCATTATGTTCACTTTTTTTAGAAAAGGAACTTTTGTTGAACAGGAATTTCTTACCTCATAGAACTCCCTGGACCAGCTCAGGGCACACACAGCAGGAGAATAAAAGGTAAGTAAGTATGCATTTTACTTAGGTTATTTAAAAACACACAGTCTCTTAGTTTTAAGCTGTGTTTCTTTACCTATAAATTAGTTTTCTTGGTAAGAGAGTACATAAGATATTAAGTTTCGCTTTTAACTACAGGTAAATATACATTTATTGTGTATTCTACTTATGCCTACTTAGGTTTGAGTTGTAATACTATAAATTGAGTAGCAACTGCTTCTATCTTCTTTCTAGACCTGCACAATTTTTCAGAATGGTCTTGTTCTGTATTCAGGCAGTGCCCGTATTAGGGGACTCTCCATCCCCCTCCACTGGAAACACGCATTTTTTACTTTATTTTCAGCGTTAATCACTTCCGGCTTTAAAGGCAGCTCCTGCCTCCCTGCGCAGTGAAGGGGACAGTATGTGCCAACGCGTCGTACTAAGGATATACAGGAGGACGGCACTGGATTTGGGGAAACTGTAAAAGGCTCTTGAGCCCCATTTTCTGTAAGACTGTTTTCAGCAAGGAGTCCCCACTTTCCTCTGTAGAAAGGGGCTGCGAGGGCCCCAGGGGAAGGGGCAGGACCAGAGTGTTTGTGTCTGCTGGGTGCCTCAGGGGAGAGGAGCTCCCCAGAGGGCAGCTTTGGCTGCAGGAACGTCTCACCTCAAGTTAGTTAAGTTTGAGTTCGTACAGTCAAGAGCTCCTCCAGCCCAATAGGAGAGAGCCTGAATAAGAGTCAGCCTCTCCTGGCCTTGAATTTTCTTCCTAAGAGAGCCTATTTGTTCTCCGGACTTAAGCCAAAGTAGCTTGAGGTTTGAGCAAGAAAACGTATAAGCAGTGGGGGACGTTCAGGGGATGAAGCCATGTGCCGGCTTGCATTTCAAGCCAACGTGTCAATTCGGACACACCCAGAGAGCCCCAAACAGCTCTGTGCCAGCATGAGTTGGATAAAGCCAACTGCAGAACACCTACTGCATCTCCTCGTTGTTCACACGGTGCTCCAGGTCCAGGATTTGATCCTGAAAGAGCCACACTAATTACGCACGCTGTGTCCTGCCCTGTGCAGAAACCTATCAGAAAGTACAAAACAGAGGGTCAAAGAACAGCATGACTGTATTTCACCTGTTGATATTGCTTCTCCAAAACACAAAACTTTTAATAACTAGTGTATTAAATCATTCTAAATAAAGCCAAGTCAGCTCTAAATAAGTAATACCTTTCCCATTATGAAGTCAGTGGGAGCCCTGCACGTCACCAGGGCATGATTTGACCCATATATGAAAAAGGACAGCTGATGTGGGGCTGCTGTACAGATTTTCCTCCTGTGAGATTAGAGTGCTGTTATTTCATGCTCCTGCCTTTTCAAACAAGACACCTCTTTTTTCAAATGCACCATTTCAAACAAGAGGCAACCTCTGCCTTCACCAGGAGTAGCCTACGACCCATCACTACAGATTTTGTATGGCCTGGAGGCAATGATGCAGCAGTAGCCCCGTTGAGAAGCCCACCCTTGATGGATGCAATTGCCAAATCAAGGACTGAGTTTGTTTGGTTTTACATTCTTTCCACTTCTTGCTCTTCAAAATGACTCTGCCTTCAGAATGAGACTATTTTAAAATGCGATCACCACAGACGCAGGGGAAGAGCAGGCAAAATGCCAGTGCATCCTAAAGACCATGCATGTATCCCTTTGAAATATGCACTTGAATTTGCATTACAGATACTTATACCATATATTCCCACATAGCTACAAGTCTCAGGACAAATCCAAGAACTTTGAACTCATCCAGTTTCTAATGGAGGCGACTATCCAACTTTAAAAAGGCCGTGCTTTTGGTACTCACCCCAGCGAGGCCAGGAGACAGCAGATGTTCTGGCAGCTGCAGGCTGCCTTGCGCTCAGGGAACCAGGACTGGAGGAGAGCAGCCAGCTCCCTCCAGATGGAGCAGACAGCAGAGAGGCGAGTGGGAGGCTGCACAAGGAAGTTAGATATCTCAAGGACTGATGATGTGTGGCTCCACATCACCTAACCAACTTTCAAAAGACTGCACAAGAGAAATAAGCACCAATCCACAGTTAACCTGAGTTCAGTAAGAAGTCTTCTTGTCGTGGGAAAATCGATAGAAAGGAAATATCTGTGCAGAATGCATGATAATGTAGCATGGTAACTATATTTGATTTGAATGTAATTTGGACAAATGCATTACTCATAAGTGAGTTATCCAGGGCTTGCCAAATATGCGGCTAAACAGTTATTATAGCAAATTACAGCATCATCTAAACACCTCTGTTTTGGCTCTTAGTTGTCTTCTTTTGCAATAAGTTTTTTTTCTTGATTATTGTTGTCTAGTATTGCTGTATTTACTGCTTTGGTTACCATAGAAATAAATAATATCGTGAACAACAACATGCGTACAAGCGAATAAGAGCATTTTCTGAATTTCGTGAGGAGAACACCCTTGTTAATGAAGATGTATATGGTTGGGTAGTTCTTAACATAGTTCTCAAGTCTATTGATTTGTATCCTCATATGCATTTTATTATGGGCTTTATATTTCATTTTAAACTTCTAAAAATAAAGAAAAACAGCTGAAGTCCTTTTTTTTTTTAAATGGCTGGATTTTGGTTAGAGGTTAACACAGGCCAAAAGAGAACACAGATCTGCCCTGGAGCTCTTACAGTTTTAGTTTGGTTTGTTTTGTTTTAATAAAAAGATCCTTATTACAATCCACTAAGGGTCACAGAAATGTGGTCGTTAGGGATGAGCCATATTCCTCGTGCATAACTCTCCTGCCCTGTGTGCCTTCTCCAGTCTTCGATCAATCGAACGTGTGAATGCGTGATTGTTGTCAGTCACAATAAGGGTGTGCATTAAGGGACTAATCCAAATTTTACTGAAGCAAACTGAAAGACTATTCATTAAAAGTAAGTTTCTGATTGTGCCCCACTTGCTTCTTTCTGGAGCATATGCGTACATTTACAGGAGCATGGGGCCGAACCATTTCCTCTATATATCAGAATTTGAGCTACATGTAATTCGGATGAACAAACTGCCTGACTTTTTGAATGCTTTGTGATAAGAAAATATATCTTAGGTTTCATTAGTGAAGTTCATTTACAACGCATTTTGTTTATAGTTGTCCTGACTCTGTTTCTAGGTCAGCACTCTATTCCTACCAACTCTTAAGATAGTCTGTCATTATAGCGTCTCTACATTACGGTCACTTATGTCACAGTGTTTGTTACGATTGAATAAGTATCATTCAGTCTATAGGTTAGTTTGCTATTGCTATAGGTAGATTTGCTATTGCCTCAGGGAGTAAAATGCATTCTAGCTAAGGAGTCTGTTTTCTAAAACAAAATAAATTCTGACCAATCTTTCAGTTGGGGTTACTACAGGAAAAAGAAGAGGAGGAAAAACCCCATAACTAACTCCCAGGGCTGTCCAGGTAGCCAGTTTCTAGAGGATTTGTTCCAATTCGGATGCCATTCACCACATCAGTTATTCTCACTAAAGTTAAACAACCAGTCTCCGTATCTGAAAGCTGAAGGTTGTAAATCTCCCCTTGTGAATGTTGCCTATGACAGGGAAGGAAAGACTTGCATAATTACCACTTGTACTTCCTCGGAGAACATGAGCTCAAGTCTAAAACAAGGAGTTTGGTCAATAAAACATCAAGATCTGAAAACTACAGGAAAAGACCTGTCCAGCTCATATGATAAAGAATTTTTTCTTGGTCACAAGAACGTGAATATTTCAGTGGAAGCCTCTTCTTCAGACCTGAGTATTGTGCAGGTATTCTTCATTTTTTTTCAAGATTACCATCAGTTATTGCAATTCATAGGTAAATTAATTTAAATATCTCACAATCTTCCTTCTGTGTGAAGAATACTGCACTGGATATGGTTATTCTGCTAAAATACAGAGAACTGTTTACTAATCTGACTATAACTGTTATTATATTCATTAGTGTCTTTGAAACAGGTTAAGAATTTAAAATCAGAGAGCAGGAGTAGCACCCTGTTTCCATGAGTAATGCTACTGAAGTCAGAAGGAATTACTCGCAGTCCATCTCAAGGGAGTAAGGGATATCAGTGCTTGGCATTTTTGGTTATAATTGGCCAGATAGTTTATAGAAGAATACAACTACTCACGTGAGCAAATTTTTACAGGACTTAGGTCCTAAAATCAATTATAAATGCTTTGGGGGTAATGTGAACACTCATGGTCATACTGATGATACTTTTTCATAGCAATCCTCATCCACATCTGTTCTCTACATACATCGCAGGGAATGATTTCAGTTAAAATGTTTATGCTTTGCTGCTGCTCTGTTTGCTCTTCTCCATTGCAGCCATAGGGGCGTACAGGACTGATTTTTCCACTTTCTGCAGTGCTTGGCGCATTTTTTAGCTCTAAATCTCCTCATGCAATAGTGCCATAGGCAGTCTTTGAAAACTTCTTTTCGAAGGAATCCTGTGATTCTTCGGCTGCTTTGCCATCGTCTCTGGGGGTGCACAGAGGACTTTGCGCAAGGCAGGAGGCACCTAAGGTAAGACTGTCTGAAAATAAACACATGCTTCAGGCTTGGATTACCTATGGGTCCTATTCTGTGCAATATGAAAATGCTCTCCTTCCTTTGCTTGCTGTGGGATTTGAAAATAATCAGCATCTTGCATGACAGAGACTGAAATATAGAAAACCTTATAAAATTTTCCTAATATACGTTAGGTTGCCATCATTAGTGTCCCAAAGAATCAGGCAAATCAGGAAATATTAAAATAGGTTGCTTAGAAATGCTGTTTTTTCAGAGTTCACTTGTCTAATCAGTTTGGCTCAATGATTATTTTTCCCTCTCACTTTTGAAATTCCAAATACAAATTGTCATGCATGTGCGTTTGTTAAACTCTGAGTGATCAGTGAGAAATTGCACTGAAGGGGCATTTTCTGCAACTGGTTTGTTGGACCTTGACACCATAGCGAGTTTGGAGAATTTAGATTACTTAGCAACACAGACATTAAACTGCAGTCTGAAAATAAAGTAAATGAGATATTTGAATTGAGTAATTCATATGAAAGGAATGGTGCTTTGATGTGTGATAGCCTAGTACTTTCAGGAAGGTCAAACACCAGGGGAATGGGACAAATTTAAAAAATCAGATGTTTTTATTTTGCTAAATTTCTTCCTATTTGCATATTCAAAACATTTCAAAGTCGCTGCCTTAAACCATGTTACGAACAAAATGGCAACTGAAGAGATAGTTTTGATGTTATGCACATCCTACTTGCACCGCAGAAATGAAGATGAAAAGGACACTTCTTTTGAGTGCCACATCTTAGTACAGTTTTGTAATTATCCTACACAGATAATATTAACAATTTCTATTAAATACAGGATATCATCTTAAAATGAATACCAGATTTTTAGGAAAGGCTTTTTAACAAATACTTTAAAAATCTGATTTCGCTTTGAATTAGCTTTCAAAATCCAGTCCAGATATATGTGAAGAATATGAAATGTAAATATATTTTCTAAAGTACTACCGTATGTGAAATTTATAAATTGTTACATGCTTTGCTAATGCAGCTGAGTGAGGCTTAGTCTCAGATCAGATAGAATCTCTTAGATAAATCATTTATGACTAGATGACTTCTTATCCAAAAGTCAAATATGTGATCATTTACAGAGGTCACTGGCTGTATTCTGCTCTGTGTTCCATAATCAGCTGAAATAAACCCCAGGAGTCCCTCCTGATTGTATACTCACAGGGTCACAGTATAATAAAATACTGCTCAAATTGTATTTCAGACAAGGAATGCTTTCCCCAAAGCTATTCTAGTCTCAGGGACAGGACTGTCAGTATTCATTCCAGTGCAAATGGCAAGTATAAAGTCCAGCATTTTGAAGGGGAGCACCCTGCCTACTCAGTGGCAAAAAGCTCTGCTGTGACACATTTAACTATTTAAGTGACTTTTACAATGTATGTTCTATACTCCTTTTTTTACAGAGTCAAGCTGTGACTTATAACTAAGGCACCTTTTTGATAAAGAGGAGAGGTACAAAGAACATACTGAAAAACTTGGAAATATTTTCCTAAGGAACACAAGCTGGTATTGTGGGATAGTGAAGAAATACTATCAGCTTCTCTGGAAATAGAGAATATCCTCATGATATCCTACTCATGATAATGCCCCCCTCACAGTAACTTCATACCATATTGTCAAAAAAAAACAAAAGAAAAAGTCACAGGATGATGGAACTGCATGGAAATGCACTTTTGCTTGAAAAGCAGATAGGGTATTAGCCTCTGGCATTCCCATAATTCCATAGAGATACATGTAGCTGATCAGGAAAACACAATAAATATTCTGCGTAAAATCTTGCAGAAATGAATGAGGTTTTATTTTCCTATGGAGTTCACTACAACCAGTGGCAGATCAGTACATCCACCTCTGTGCTGGGTAAGTTACCCTGTGAGCCTCAGATGTCCTGGAAGGAAGTGTTTTATGAAAATATTAGCGAAACAGCTGATTAAATAAAGAAAAGTTGCTAATTTGGCAACCTCTAATACAGACTATTAAACAAACTGAAGTGCAATGACTATTATCAAGGAATTAAGTGGCTACTTCTGTCGCTGTTCCTTTGCTTGGCTGCTTTGTTAAAAGTGGTATCATGGAATCACCACTACGCTTTGAATTATAGGTTGTTACTGACTCTTTGGATGGAAGAAATGCTGTGACCAGGACAGATGCCAATGAGGCAGGGCTGGGCAATTACCATAGCTGTTCAAAGCAGCACACTGGGCAGTAATAAGTACCTGTCATGCTCTCCCAGAAGCAAAAATACAGCTCCTTGACAAAAAAGCTTGCAGTGTTCTGTACTATTATAAAGGACAGAAGACCATCTCCCATCTCCATGGCATTGTCAGCTCCAGTAGCACGATAAGCTGCTTGGATGGCTTTTCTCTGCCTTCGAATGAAGCAGCAGGATAAAAGGAGTCACACGTACACAGGCTGTGGACTTTGATCCCAGAACTCAGGTAGGCTGGAGCACAGCAGAGGCCTCACTGCAGAAGCCCTCATCCACTTTGTTGCCAGGTCCTGCCTGGAAGCACAATATGCTTTCAACCACAATGGTCCTTGTTTCTTCCAAGATTATACTGTAAGCATTTTTTGTCAGGTCACTCCTCGAAACGTGACACTCTACAGGCTCTAAACAGCAGAAAAGAATGAGAGGTGGTCCAGGATAAATGAATTTCCGACTTTTCAAGGCTGGGCTAGGGATTTTAGCAGGGGAAGCACTTGCCGTAAGTGCCAGGTCTACACATGTGGCCAACACACCTATTCTGTATAGAATCTTAATACATACTACTCAGCCTGGTCTCATGGCTGTGCTATCAGTGTATCTTTGTGTTATTCACTGTGGGCAAACATTCACACTGTCAGTGCTGTTTTCAAAAGTTTTCACAATTTTCATTTAAATTGAGGAAAATAATGTAGAGCTAAAATGGTACCTTAATCATTCTGTGGAAAAATAAAGACAATAGTATCACCGGGGTAACAAGTCACAAGGTTTGCCTAATCAAGTACTTAAAATGAAGAGTTCAAAATTAATCTAAACCTCAAATATCTTTGCAAAATGAGTTGTCAAACAACGCCGTATTCTAAATAAACTAGTAAGAATCAAGGCCAATTCACAGACTATTGTGGAGCTTGAAAGATAGGGTTAAATTTATCAGATGTGTTGCTCATGGTGCATAGATTGATAGCTATGTTCAGAATTATGTTGGCTTTAAGCAGTCATGGATAAATATACATTGGCTTAGCTGTTATGACATATCTTTAGTCCTAAGGAAATGATGAATTAGCTAAGTAGTCTTTAAGATAAGTGTCATATAAGGGCTGACCAAGCTCCCTCCTCTCACTCTTAAACACACCTCACTGATGACATGTGTGTGTACATATTTAAGGAAATGCTTAGTGATATTTCAGGTGAGAGCTTCAGACAGCATCCACCTACATTCCTCCGTGAGCTATGTGGACCTTGAGGATCTAATATTGCTACAATTATAAACTCGAGCCTAATCTTCTAATCCTCTTGGAGGTAAGTAGCACTATTCAGGAGCAGACGCGGCCCCAGGCAACCACACATGGTTGTGACCGTGTCAGGAGTGAGTGTCAGACTGGTCCATGCTCAAGGGAAGTCTGTGGTGCCCTTTCCTCTCTTCCCCTTCCTGCCTGTAAATTCATGCCCATTCGTGGTCTGCTGGGTTGCCATCAGTAAAATCTCCTGGGAGTCCCAATTACCTGTGGGTCATGAGTATGGCACTGCAATCACAGCCACACCATGAAAATATGCCAGGCAGAAAATGGGATTAAAAAGTTTCCTAAGGTAGGAGTACAATCTTATAAGGTCCAAGGACAATGGTGAAACAAGCATGGTGATGTATCACCCAGCACCATACACACAGCCCCAAACCACGTCTCAGGCTGCCTGGGGTGTGTTCGTGTAAACCGAGCGCAATGCCGGTCTGCTTACAGAGCTGTGTGTTTAGAGAGCGGAGATCCCCCCAGCGTGATCCCTCACCTCTCTAGCTGGTGCTCGGCTGCTTCTGCCCTCTCTTTGCTGCTGCAGTTGGGAACCTGAAGCACAGCCACAGGGCATAGGCCTGCCTGTGAGAATGGGGCTGCTAAAGGGCTGTTACACGAGTGATACAGGTGGGCTGTGGAAAAGAGCTTTGTCCTGTCCTTTCCCCATTGTCTCCTGTGCGGACCCCCTCTGCAGCTACGGCCTTCCATGCCTCAGCTATTCTGCGGCTCTCTGAGGAAGAACCATGAGACTGTGCTGGTCCGTAGTTGGTGTGACTCCCTGCCTGGTCACCTCTGGAAAATGAACTCTGTGTGTGCCTTTGCGTGTGTGTATTGGGGAGAGTTATGGTCAGGCCACTCAGAAGAAACATATAAGAGCCCTCCAGAGCCTATGGGAGGTGCCTTTGGCCTCAGTGAAAGAAGGAACTGGTAGCATTAGGAGAGGGAAAGTACTCTGTTGTTAAGGAGTGGTGGTGGGATTGTTTATTTTTCCTCCCATAAAGGTTTTTTTTAAGGTCCTAATGGAAACAAAGCAAAGTATTATTCCTCTAAAAGCACTATTCTTTAAGTAAACCAGACTCACTACTTGAAACATTCCAATGACATATGGTGGCAGCAGGGGGATGGCCGAGATGTGAACAGGAGAGGTATCACCGAGATAAAGAGCCACAGCTTGTTGGCAAAGGCACAAGGTGCAAGGAGAGGGACACCCGCCCCAGAGAGGCAGGACAGAGGACAAAACAGCAAATGCTTCTGGGGGCATAAAGTTATCCCCTTGATAATTACCTTCAACAACCTTGCGATTCCAGACATAAAACTAGAAATGTCAGAAGCTCCCTTTTCACGGTCTCTACAGAGGTGTAGGCAGCTTTCCAGTGTCCTGTTGGCTGTGGGGCAGTCATGTCCTCCTTGAACACCTCCTTCAGACATCTGCATTAGCATCAGCACCTGCACCTTCAGCTCACTGAGCTCAGCGTGCCGGAGCCAGTCTTGGGCACAAACAGCTGCCTGTGGCACCAGTCTCTCAGGAAGAGTAAAATAATCATCACTGTGGGGCACCAAAACGCAGCCTTCCCTGCTCTTGTGAGAGGGCATTTTTTGACCATCATCTTCCACCTGGCTGAGCTCACAGCAGTCGAGCCCCATGCTCCAATAGATGCGACACCAGGTTGGCATCCCAGTTCAACAGCTTTTAGAGTTACTTCTCATTTTTGTAAAGAATTTTCTCATGGCTTTATTTTCCTCCATGACCCAGCACACACACAAGTTGTACCTGGGCTGTGATTTCTGCAGTGGCTGCAAGGTTTGGTAGACCTCAGTAGGAGGGAATGAAAAGAATCCGGCTGTGTTTTGCACATTAAAAATAAAAAATGAGTCCCCAACTTTCTTTCTCCAGCGGATAATGCAGACAAATGCTGAGTGTTTTGACGGGGCTATTTGTTATGCAGTTCATTACTAGTAATAACAAATTGGTATAGTTATCATCAATTCAAATATAAAATGGTATATTTTTTTCTACAGACTTTGCAGGTTTGTAGATTAGTGCATTTACCAGAATCTGTGACACTTCATTACCCTGTAAACTTTCCTTTGTTGCCTGCTGCCTCTTATTTGCATTTCACTGCATCTAAAATATGCACCTGGTAAAGATGAATGCTAATCTAGACTCTGTATTTCTTCCTCTCTAGTGGTTCTTGCTGCTCCCAAATATCCTGGCTTTTTTCCACATGATGGATTTGGGATTTGAGGGAGGGGGTGGGGGAGACATGGACACACATGTCCATGCTCTTTTCTTTGTATTCTAGTCTCTTAACTTGTCAAAGTTTCTTCAGCAGTTGGGCAAGCTAGAAGTATAAAAGCATTATTTAAAAAGACAGAGAGTATCCCCATGCTATTTCTTGCCTCTAGTGGCTAAGCATATAGGAAAATAACAATTATTGCAAGAGTTGGCATAAAATCATCATTTTTGGCGTTTCTTTTGTAGTTTAGCCATCTTTTGGATGACAGGGTGGTCTGTAGAAGAAAGCAACAGCATGTTTTAGGAAAGAAAACCGCCTTAGGAAAGTGCATATATGATTTCGAGGCAGTTACATCTAAGTCTCTCGGAGCTTAAAATAAAAAGTCGTCCCTGGAGTAGATGTGCCGGTGGGCAGAGTGCAGGTTACATGTTCAAAATAACGTATTTGCTTTGTCAAATGGTCATTATGGTACTATGTATGGCCCTCACCTTAAAAAAAAGCATATATGCAAATACATTATGCATAGTAGTACCAAAGGAGCTGCAGATGGGCTATGCCTTCACAAAGGTTCAATGTGATATGTGTAATAATTCCTGTATTATATATTCAAATGCCATGATGAACTAAAAAGACGTAAAAAAAAAAGGCTTTCTTCCCTTAAAAGTTCTGCTTCCCAAACGGGTTCTTCACGATGGAAAAGCGTGCTTATCGGCCTCTGACTGCATATTTGCCATTGGCCAAGGTGTAAAGGTATAAATCACACAGCACTGCACGTCAAAATTAACACATTCATGCAATATTCCGATGTGACTACTCCTTTGTTAAAATGCATTACTCTGCAGAAAAAATTGCAGAAACACATCTAAAAGACCAGAAATAATCTATTTCTGTCTTACAGAGAATTGCAGAGCTGTAGCAGACCTTCATCTCTAAAATCCTGCAGTGTTGCTGTTTGGGGTTCTGCTGTTGGGACATTCAACAATATCTTCGCACTTCCTATTACATTACTCTGAGCATTTTATTTTTTTTTTCTCCAGAAAACACTTCAACGCTGGCAGTAAAGGACACTGGATCGACTGCCCGGTTAACTTAAGAGCTCCATCGCCAGCAAACCTGGAAAACAAAAGCTTGGGCAGCACGAATGCCTGTAACATTGTCAATACTTCTCCCTCCTGCCCCCTCTAGCTTCACCCAGCTGTTTTAAATAGCGAGGAGAAATTAAAATTCTTAAAGCCTTGCAGGATGTTTGGATTTCTGCCCTTTATTTCCACTTCTGTGCGCCATGGCTTGAAAATTTGCCCATGATTTATAAATTCCCTGTTCAGTTTTCTTTGCAAAAGCAACGACTAGGAATCCCGGCAACGAAAATGATCTGCTGTTGGCTTCGCCTATTGCCAAGCTGCTGCTAACAGCCCTGCCTGCTTGCCTGCCTGTATTGATCGTCCCGGGCTAGGCGTTTTCCTGTGCCCGATGACATTATGCAATTACATGATGATAAACATCATTCGGGAATACAAACGCAAGAGGTAAACAGCTCGGGGCTCTTTATTAGTTTATTTCAGGCGATCTTTCTTGTTTTACTGCGCGGCTCCTCCCCTTTTTACAGTTTTCTGCTATTCTTTACTAATTCTAGTGATTTGAGAAATGACCTTTAACCCACGCAGTTTGCAGACTCCTAAAGGGGATAATTGAAATGCCACAGTAAACCAAAGGCAATAAAATATTATTTACTAGGCATAAAACGAAGGTTGGTCTTCCTAAAAGGAACGAACAACCCCTTTATTCCCCCCTCCCCGGACCTGGTGCTACACCTAATTTATAAATTCCTCATCAGCCGTCCCGAGGAACGAGCCGCAGCCCGGGCTGTGGGGATGCCTAATGGAAAGGCTCCTCGGATATCGGGGAGTAAATAAACCTGCCGGGAGCGCTGCCGCAGCCTCGGGCCCCGTCCCGGCAGGCAGGTGCCGGCGGGGGCGCGCAGGGTCCCG
>WAAD01021636.1:172850-184706 GCA_013389945.1 Fregata magnificens | reverse complement strand
GGCGCGGGTCGGTGCTGCGGCCGCCCCGGGAAGGCGGTGTCCGCGGGGGGGTGGGGGTGCGTGGGTGGGTTTTGCCCGGTGGAGCGGGAGCCGCGACGTGCCTGCGTCTGGCACCAAAGCCTCGGCGGGGAGAAGGGCAGGCGAGTCAGAGTCAAGTTAAAAGGGGCCCGGATACTTCCGTTGTTTAAACTTGAATGCTCGAAAATGGTCTGAGAAGCAATAAACAATCTGATGCTTTTTCTCCCCCCTCTAGAAATCCACTGCAGTATTAATCCAAGGAGGTGCTTTGGGGACAGTTGGCAGTACAATGGCTTCTCAGTACCTCATAGTGGCTCTGGCCATTTTCTCCTCTTTTACCCAGGTTGTAATAGAAGCCAGCTCGTGGTGGTAAGCATCTTGTATCGACTTGATTTTAACAGGGGGTGTCAAGGTTTGCTTGATTAAATGTCTGTTTACTTCTTATGTACTTTGTTTCTGAGGGAGTACCGCATGAACGAGACAGCAGGGGAGTAATGTCTTAGTTGTCATAACGTTGTGCGGTGAAATGAACGGGTCTCTTGAATAAGTGTAAATGTGCAACATCTTCTGTTGTAAAATTCAGTTTTTAGAACTCTGTAAAGTACATTCTCTATGGATTTGATCATCCTTAAATTACTAGAATTGCCTCTCTTTTTAAGCAAGTCATTTCAACTCCTTTAGATTAGAAATTTTACATATAAGAGAGAGAATGCTGATTTACAAGTAAAAACTTTTATTAAAGTTTCAGTTTGAACTTTTCTGTAACTTAAATGTTTATAAATATATTTTGTTACAAAGAAGTACATTTACATTTCTGCTTTGGCAAATTATCTGTTTCTGTATAGTGTACGATGTTGGGAGTTCTTGAAATAGGTGTTTCTCTGCTGTTTCAAGTGATCCTTTTCGGATTAATGGCCACTTTTTAATTGAAATGTATCATGTGAAGAGCACTTTAAGAATTAAGAAAACAAAGTTGATTTTGTTTACAGAGAATATACTTGCCTCTGTGCTTTTGTGTGTCATTTGGAAGAAGCTAGAAGTAGTCTGCAGCAAGTTTCTAACTTCTGCCTTGTTAAAGGTTTCCCTATTTGTTTATGGTAGAACAGATTGAAAATCCAGACTTAAATCTAAAATGTGTGTTAAAATAAATTGGGGTTTGGGGGGCTTTTTTTAATTTTTGCTCTATTTATTTTTCTGGCCTTGCAGTTGTTTGGAGCTTCTGTTATTTTTACTATGTCCATTTAAGTTGGTAAAGGACTGCATAGATGCAAGTCTTCCAAGTCTGTGTCTTACTTCAGTCCCTAATGTATAGTGATAACCACATGGATGGGAACTAATAACTTCTGTTCTGTGCTGTCTTTAAAACAAGAGTTTCATATTTAAATGTTTTTTTTTTTTCTCACCTGTTAGCAAAACCAGTTGTATACTCATGTATAAGATACAGTTCTGTTTGGGATTTATAGACTTTTTTTTTTTTTTGAGTCTTCTCTTTATTAATCCAAATCTTTCTTTATGCAGGTCTTTAGGGATGAACCCTATGAACCCCATGAACCCTGTTCAGATGTCAGAGGTATATATAATAGGAGCCCAGCCACTATGTAGCCAGCTAGCAGGGCTTTCCCAAGGACAGAAGAAACTCTGCCAATTGTATCAGGACCATATGCAGTTCATTGGAGAGGGTGCAAAGACGGGCATTAAGGAATGCCAGTATCAGTTCAGACATAGAAGATGGAATTGCAGCACTGTGGACAACAACTCTGTTTTTGGCAGAGTCATGCAGATAGGTAGGAAGCAACATCTTTATGATTAAACTCTTGTCAAGGATATGTATGGCACATACTGTTCTGCACTTGAAACTCTTGCCAGGTTCTTACTGAGTACTGTATACAATCAAGTGTTTTTAAAAGTTGGCAAAGGAGTTGAATTACTTTTAGCTGGAGGTGATTTCCCACCACTGTCCAGCCATGTGTCTTGGAAAACAAAGTAGGAATATGTATTTGCATATGGGAATAGAGGAGAAAGGAAAATGCGGCCCTGAAATTTCATTTTTGAAAACCTGAGACAAAAATGAAGGCAACCTAAGAGAATTAAAAACAGCAGCATCTTGTAAAATTAAAGATGTCCATGTCTAGTTCCAAAGTTAGCGGCTGCATAATAAATTGCTCTTGGTCTGGAGGTTAACTGAAAATTGCTGCTCTGTCTATTAGTCTTTATAGGCAATTGCGTCTTGCTTATTTCCAGATATGGTAACTTTTTTCTGGTTTTGAGAAAGTTGGATTTATGTTAAAAATAATGTAGTGATCAGTACACTGACAAACTCAGCAGTGCTTTTTAGTTGGACATGTAAAGTAAAGGTTTTATGTCAGTGTTTTTCTCTCCTGCTTTAAAAAAATAAAGTTTTAAAATCAGACTCAAGCTAGGTTTATCTGTAAATGGGCTAACTCCAGTTAAGGTTGAAAGAATACATCAATTCACATTTGGTCTCAATTTTTGTTAGAAGAAGTTTTTATTTGGAGATTGTCAGACAAATAGAAAAAAATCTATTGCATAAAAGTACCTAATTGGAACAGCTGATTTTAGATAAAAAACCTTCCCTAGGCTTTTTGCAAGCACAGTATTTAATGCCATCCCATCGAGTTAGGTTTTTTGCCCTACCTGAGCAAAAGTCTAAAAGCACATGAAACATGAAAGAAAACTTTTTCTGTACACCTTTCTGTTCTAATAATCTAACAAATGTCAGAAAAATAATCTGTTTAAAATTTGGGCCTTCATCCTTCAGCCCTCATTTATTACCCAAGCAAATGAAAATTAGCTCAAGAGGACTATTGGTGTGAAGAATTGTACAGGATTGGGCCCATGATTTGTGGTGTCTGTCTCCAGAATAGATGTTTCTGCCCTCCCCATGTACGACAGATCTATTTAAAGGTGGTTTCTTTCAAGTTAAATAACTTTGCCGCACCCTTCTCCTGAATATGACTGTATTAGCTGATGTCTACACAGCAATTCATCATGCAATTAAGCCACTTATTCTAATTGCAGATGGAAGCAAGGTTAATAACCATATTCAAGAGTTAAAGAGCCTAAAGAGTGTATTCACTGAGAACAAGAAAGGTGTTGTGGGTAACAGTTGTATGATTTCATGCTGACCTTCGGTAATGACCAGTTGCTGTTCCTCTGAGTGGAAGGAAAAATAGGTACTTTTAGAGCCTGATTCAATTTTACTTCAGCCTGCCGTACCCTGGATTGTCGGGGACTGTCAGATACTCCTTACTCTCACGGACATGAGAAGGTGGTAGTCAGGATCTGAATGCACATGGTTTGGGAGGATTTTGCCATCTAAGCTAATGACTGCACTGTCGCTGGCTGTGCACAGGAGAGCACCTAGGCAAAGCACTGACTGACAGCACAGTAATTACTCCAGTGTATAAACGGACAGTCTTTCTTCCAGGATTTATCCTGCAAAGTTAGCCGAAGTTGTACAAATAAACCTAGCATGGGGTTTGGAAACTTGCTCTGTGGCTTACTGAACTGCAAAATTTTAGGGCTTTTGTTCTCTGCTGCTCTCCTTTGCTGCTGGTTCCCAAGTCAGGCCATGGTCCTTGCTGTCTTCACTGCCTTGCGCCATCTCCTGGCTTTGTGGCTGGCCCCAGGCTGGCTGTGCTTGGGCTTTGCAAACAGCTAAGTGCTAACATAAAATAAAATAACTGGATCCTCCCCCAACAGCTCGGTGTAGTTGGGGTCCAGTCTATTCATGCCTGCCGCCTGATGTTGAATGCTTTTAAAATACAAGACAAAGAACATTTTGTATCTTATGTTCAGGTATAAAAAAAATTGTTCTGTTCTTACAGACTTATTCATATCAAGTGTAAAGCTCAGCTCCTTGCTCTGTGGGTGGCTTCCTACAGTGTATGTATATTGAACAGTTCCATTTCTATGTTTTATATATATGGGCGAGAGGGGACTTGAACGTGTTTGGAATGTGTGTTTCCTTGCCATGGCTACAATAGAGAGAAATGCTGGACTGTGGGAAAAGACAGATATGTTTGACAGTGCAGGAAAGCACAGTTGTGCCTAAAGACTTAAAAAAAAAAAAAAAATATTTCAGAGTAACTCATCCATGTGGAACCATCACTCTTAATGTGTTCCTGGGGTCGATGACTTGAGACAGTGTTGGCTTGCAACCTGCGGGGGCTTGAAATCTCCTTCAGCGGCTGATGCTATTTTATAATTTGCCTAAATGTTCAAGGAGGGAACCTGGGGGGCTAATCTTCTTTCTGTACCCCAGCCTTTCCTTCTCCTTCCCACTAAAATTAAGTTCTTTAAAATATGCTCCAGGATAATAATGAAAACTAGTCAAAAAAAGAGTCAGCTTTATGAGTTTAAATCCTGCAATAAACAGTGTAGTTAACCATGTGAAAGCGTGAGCTAGCTAAACACAAAAATGAATAAAATGGAACAGAAGAGGCGAGTCCTGTGGTCCAAAGCAGACCACGTTTCTTTCCTCTAAATGTAGTGGAAATTTTGCTTAAGGAATTAATCCAAAAATGTGTGTTACAGAACAAACGGGAACATTAAAATCTCCATGAGGTTCCCCCTGCTATAGTTTGCAGTGAATGCAAGGCATAAGTCACCGCATAAAGCCAAATCTTTTTTAACTGAAAAGGCTATTCCTGTAACCCTTTATACCCATAATTCATGTAAATACTTCCACGAGCAGGTGTCTGTGAGAATAGACCATTGTAAGTAAGGGAGCAAAGTGCTTCTCATCTTCTTTAAATCTGATCTTTCCCAACATAAGACTTCTGATTTTTCCCATTTAAAACTAGCATCTATTACTAAAATTAATCCAGTGGATGACAGCTGTTATATTAACAAAGCTGATCTGAGCACAGTGTCATCTTGATGTTAAATATGGACCAGACTGCAAATTATTTACGTTCCAGAATGCTCAAAAACTCCTATTAGATTTGACCTGTTATGGTAGGCCTTGTGCAAAGAGTTTCTGCTTCAGAATGTTGCTGCCTAAATACATAATGTCATGTCCAAAATGCAACCTAATTTTACAAAGGCCCATGCTGTTCCCTAAGAAAAATCTTGTAAAATCAAGATTACAAACTAGCTTGATCTATTGACTGGACTAAAGATTAGGAATAAAACTTAACTGATATAAATCAAAAATAAAAAATATATATATATTTCGTCTATTCTCAGTCTTTTCTGGGAATCTTTCTTGGAAAAGACTCAGTGGGATGCTGCCTCTTAAGATGAAAAGCAAACTTCAAGTGGGTTCTCTGGTGCAAGTTTTATGGGGGTTTTTTTGTTTGTTTGTTAGCTTTTCTAGTTGTAGTCAGAATTGAGGCATCCTTGGAAAAGCAACAGGGGAAGTCAGGCTCTAAATAAAGGTGGAATTAGATACCGTCAAGGGGATGGTACGTGGCCGTATCTTGCGTTGTGAGTATTGTAACTTTTTTTCCGAAAGTTTGAAACTTAGGGTTTTCAATTTCCATTTAAGGGCACCAGATGCACGAGAAAACCTTCAAGGCCGCCTTGTGCCAAGGGTTTTTCCTTCCCTGTAATTTGTAAAGATGATTGTCCCTGGACTCACTTGCCATATTCACATGAGCTGGAGTGGTGGATACTAAACAGCACAGGTTGTCGTTAGTTTTAAATAGCCTCCTACAGAAGTGCCTGGCTTGCGTGTAGGGTGAAAAGTTGTGTGTTATTCTGCTGCACGTTTCTTTTGATACCAAGAGGCTTCGTAAAATGCTATAACTTTAAATAAATTGGAACAAGTGGGTGAAGTGCATAAATCATGTTTGAGAAGTAGTAATTTAAGAACCAGACTTTTAAAAGTTGTATTTAACATCTCTTTTTTCTGAAAGACAGGGAGTCTGTTTCCCTTTCCGCCCCTCACACGCAGGCACGGTTGCTTTGGCCCTGCTGGCATTGTGCTCCAGCCCCGATTCACCTCCTCCCCACTCCCTTGTCCAAGCTTTCACCAGCATGAATGAGAAGCGACTCCTGCTCTTCACAAACACCTTGTGTGCTCTAATTGGATTGGTTTTGCTTGGTTTTTTTGGAGTGAAGGTATTTTGAGGAGCATGGTTCAGGGTTATTCTACCTTTTAGTAGGGAAATTAATTTTGGTGGCTCCTGGAGAGCCTTTGCCCTCCCGGCTCATCGGCGGGCAGGGAGCGGTGCGCATGGGCTCTTCCCTAACACCACTTATCTTTCTGCGCAGGCAGCCGGGAGACGGCGTTCACCTATGCGGTGAGCGCGGCTGGGGTGGTCAACGCCATGAGCCGCGCCTGCCGGGAGGGCGAGCTCTCCTCCTGCGGCTGCAGCCGAGCAGCGCGGCCCAAAGACTTACCCCGGGACTGGCTTTGGGGTGGCTGCGGGGATAACATCGAATACGGATACCGCTTCGCCAAGGAGTTTGTTGATGCCCGGGAGCGCGAGAGAGTTTACCAGAGAGGCTCTTACGAGAGTGCCCGCATCATGATGAACCTGCACAACAACGAGGCCGGGAGAAGAGTAAGTGGTTGCGAAACAGCACGTCCCTCTGCTCCCATCCACGTCCCTCCTTTTGGGGAAAGACGTGCCTTGGCAGGGCACAGGGCAGCACTGGGCGGTGACTGGCCACCGAGGCTTGTCTCCGTTTCGACGCACAAAATAAGAAAATAGCAGGGTGTAGGTGGGTGGGGAGTACATGAATTTGTGTTGCTCCTGGTTGTCTGACAGCCCTATTGCCTTCCCCATGGGGGAGGATGGGGACTGAAGTGTGTTGTGTTTCCCTCCACATTGTTTCATTAAAAGCGCCCAGCTCACGTGGATTTTCTGTAGAACAGACTTTTATTAGTTTGTATTTCCAACCAAGACGGTGTGCGTTGGAGGGAAGAGGGACACGCTGGGCTTCCCAGGCTGGAATCGTGCCGCGGGATTGTTCTGACTTTTTTTTTTTTTTTTTCCCCCTGCCTTAAGAGGATGTGAAAAGCTCCTCCATATTATTAGAAAACATGGTCTTCTGTGGTTAAACATGCCTTTATGGTTTCTTTAATCTTGAAAATGCCTTAAATGAATGGGTGTAAACTTTTCTTTTTTTAATAGTCTGAATATGAAGAGCCAAAATCATTATTTTCCTAGGGCTTGAAGTGCCAGAAATAGTCGGCTGGAGACTTTACACTTGTGTTCTAAGGTGAAGGAGGATGAAAGATAATTGAAAATTAATAGTATTTAAATGTGAGAGGAGGGTGTCTGAAAGCAATGGACAGGCCAATTTACTATTAGCAAGAAGAAAAATTATGCTTTCACAGTTGCTTACGGAGACTCGAGCAGTTTTTTCCTTCCTCAGCCTCATCTTTGCAGTGCCATTTGGCAGCATTAAGACGCTCTGTAACTGCTGGGTGGAAGTTGTCTACAGTATCATCTCCTGTGTCAGACCCCAGGATTTTTGGGGCAGTGTCAACACTGACTCTTATTTCTATTTGTACAGGGCAAATGACTGATATTCCCCTGCCAAAGCTTTGTAAGGAGGATATTGCTATGTAGCTCGCTCTCCCACCCATAGGTGTTTGGGGGTTTCTTCTTGGATGAAGTCTCTCTTGCAGAGCAATATTTGGGATAGGAGGAGGATGCTGAGCCAAGAGTAGACAATCAGCTGCAGCAGAGCCAGGAGGAGGAGGAATCTTAACTCTTTCCCTAATTGCAGCCTCAAGCAGAGATCAATAGAGAGAGTAACTCAGATGATAGAAAATGAAGAGATGTTCTACATTTCTCAGTGAAACAGCAAAATCCTTTGCTGGCACAAGAGCAAATTCCTAAAATTTGAATGCAGCCTGACTGATGCTGCTGTCTGGGCTGTGTGTGTGCTGTTGTAGCTGTCTCTGTGGTGGGGAGAGGCTGGCGAGAGTGCTCCCCTCTTCCTTCCGGCTAACAGGGGTGCTGGGGGTGCATGTGTGTCTGCTCGCTCACTCTTCCTTCCCAGCGTGTTGCAGGAGGGAAGAGGATGCTACGGCCACTATTGTGGAGGGATGAGTGGGAATGCGACAGAGGGCAGGAACTGAGGGGAATAAATGCTTTCACAGCCATGCTAATCTTTCATCATCCTTTCTGCTTTTTCTCCCTGGCTACTCCAGACTGTGTACAACCTGGCTGATGTGGCCTGTAAGTGCCACGGTGTCTCTGGTTCCTGTAGCCTGAAGACCTGTTGGCTGCAGCTTGCCGATTTCCGCAAGGTAGGCGATGCCCTGAAGGAGAAATACGATAGCGCTGCTGCCATGAAACTCAACAGCCGGGGCAAGCTGGTGCAAGTGAACAGCCGCTTCAATGCACCCACCATCCATGACCTGGTCTACATTGATCCCAGCCCTGACTACTGCGTGCGCAACGAGAGCACTGGGTCCCTGGGCACCCAGGGCCGCCTTTGCAATAAGACCTCGGAGGGCATGGATGGCTGCGAACTCATGTGCTGTGGCCGGGGGTATGACCAGTTCAAGACAGTGCAGCGAGAGCGCTGCCACTGCAAGTTCCACTGGTGCTGCTACGTGAAATGCAAGTTGTGCACAGAGATCGTGGACCAATTTGTTTGCAAATAGGGGACGGAGGAGGTGGGAGGAACTGCAGCCACCTGCCAGCAAGGGGTGCAGGCCCCTCTCCCCTTCCACAGGACTATCTCCACTTTATTTATAGAGTCCAATGAGTTGTTGTCTTCTTTTAAAAAAAAAAAAAAAAAAAAAAAAAAAAGGGTGGGGGAAGGAAAAAGGAAAAAAAAAAAAAAGAAAAAAGAAAAATATAAAGGTTGCAAAGAGAAGTGCCTGGAAACCCTCTCTGCGTCCATCCCAGAACTGTGTGCGGCTTATATTTTTGGCAATAATGGGGGAGAACCTGAGAATATTTATTTTACAAAGTAAAAAAAAATTGACTTTTCTTAAAAACAATAGAGTAGTTTGAGGGGAAAATCCAACATATCCTAATTTAGTCCCATGGGACATAATACATGTGCAGTAGGCAGAGCAACCATGTAATGTGCTTGGGATGTTAGAACAATCCTTATGGATGTGAGGAACACACAGACCTGTCCATGACTTTTAGTTTCAGACACTAGAAGTTATCAGAATAGGGTATATAAAGCTTTTCGGTACATTTAGGGCTCTGTAAATAAGGGGTGGTATATTCATCACAAAGTGCAGTGTCAGTTGCATATCTGAACGTGCCCGCTTAAGTACGCAATGTCATCGGAGGGTAAAGAGCAAAGGATCATAAAGGCTTCAACTGCGCTATTCCTGAGTCACCGTGTCTGCTTCCAGAACCTAACAAGACCAAAAAAAAAGAAAAAAAATCTGCCTTGATGACTAATAAAGATATTCCTCAAGGCAGAATTTGGCCTTATTAGCTAATTGTGACATTCGAGTGTCTCATCTTACAGAGCAGTACTTCACTACTACCGAGTATGGAGAGCAGCCGAGGTGCAGACTGCATGGAGCACTGTAGCCGGGCGGAGGAGAGCTGCATGCTTGCAAAGAGTTTCAGTCTTCCAGCCTGGAAAGCCCATAGCAAATAGAATTCCCCAAATTTGAAAATGCCTTAAAAGTGGTGTAATAGCTGGCTGTCTTTTGAAACACAGCTTGACAAATAACTCCTCTAATTTTATGTGAGAAAATAAATCATTAGATATCCACTCTTGGAATGACTGATTTTTATTTTTTCGCAGATTTTGGGAACGCTTTCACTCAAGGAGACAATAGTTTCATATTTTAATAACATTAACTGGCTATTATAGTTCAATGGGATGTTGCAGCAATACCAAATTTATCATCCTATGTCTTTAATGCACATGCTTTAAATAATATATTGCAGATATACACTACAACTGTTCAGACTATACTTGAGCAGTTACATATATATGGGAGAACTGTGGTCTGCTGGTGTCTGATATTTCAAAGCTTTTTGTACATATATATTTTAATGATTTAAGAAATAAAACTTTTAAATTACAGGGGCAGTTCATCCCCCATTTTCTTTTTCAGATCTCTTCAGGTTTTTAGATTGATTCTAACCTTTTGGTGTTTTTTTTTATTATTATTTTTTAAAAGCTTTTATAATTCAAAAGTTTTAAGGATAATCACAAAGAAGTAAGCCTCTTCCCGCTTTAGGACTTTCTTGGGCGGTTGTTAGAGGCAGCACCCTGCACTTGAATTGATACTGGTCTGGAGATCGCTTCTATTCCACTCACATTCAGGGCATTATTGATTATTGCTGAAAGGAGACACCTTCCAACTCTAAAATGTGCTGCATTTGGCCCTTGCTTTTCAGTTTTTGAAATGGAAATTGTTGTTTGTTGAACAATATGCGTTCCCCCTCAATGCTGTGTAGTTACACAGGATTTCATCATTTGTTCAGATGCCTCTTTCCAACTCAGTCCCATCCAACAAGTTAAAGAAAATGGTTTTGCAAATACCAAGTGAGGAAAATCTTTCACTTTAGCCTAGTTGTACTAAAGCCTTAACTTTTCACGAGCCTTTAAGCTGTAACATTGAGTTCATCTTGATCATTTATCATCTTAAATGGCGCTTTATTGCTCTTAATTTATTGTACAAGGACATATTTACCCCTCATCTTCAGATGTTTGCAAAGAATTTCTTTAAGATAAATAAATAAAGCACTAATTCATTGAATATGTCACTTTGGTTTTTATTGTACAAAAACCATGATCATTTTTTTTTCATTTGCTGAATCACCTCTTGTTCCTTTTTAGTGACTTTTGTCTGAGCAGAACTGAATCTCATGATCCTAGCTATTAAAACGCTATTTAATGTAAAATATTTTACTTGTCATTCAGATATGTAAATCTTCTATGCCCTTTCCTCTGTTCTGTACATTTAATGTACATATTTCTGTCTTGCGTGATTTGTATATTTCACTGGTTTAAAAAAAAAAGAAAGGATTATGCCATAATGGAAGATAGACTATAAAAATAAAACTTTGGTTGTATATTGGGAAGTGGTTTTAATTATCTTTCAGAGGAGGGTTTGTTAAAACAATGAGCAGAGTTGATTTTTAAATTTACTACGTGGTAAAACAGGGAAGTGATTGTTCGCCAAACATACAAAGTACATCTTGAAGTTTTATTTCTATATTAAGAAGGCATACAGATATAACTACTTCTTAAATAGAAGGGAAGAAACCCAAAACTCCATCTCAAATCCCTGCGACTGTGAACGAGAAAGCATTTTAGAGATGGGTAAGTACTTAACTGGCAATGGATAGGGACCTGGGTTAATGTTATTTGTGTGCATATGGCTTCAAGGGCTGCTTGTAGTGATTCTGGGACAGTGGGGCCTAGTCCCGAACAGCTTCCTCTTGTAATCCCGGTGATGGCAGCAGGATCCTCGTGTGAGCAAAGGTTTCCAATGCGACTGAGTTTTCAGGACTGGGTTTTGTGCGGTTTGGGTTGCACGTGTAGTTGCTGCAGGTGTGGTTCCCCCACCCATCAGTCTGACTGCACTTGGTATGCAAGGTGAAAGCTCACCAGTTTTTCCTTAGACTTCTTGCCCAGAAACTGAGCATGTATGGAGTGAAGAATCCTTACCAAAAAAAAAAAAAAGACAAAGTACAATGAAGTGTTGGTAATAAGGAAGTAAAGTACAAAATGCAAATTAATGCAAAACCCAAGCCTTTTGTTTTGAGAGTGGCTTTTCTTTGAACTGATTTCCTGAGTAAATCACAATTTTTTTCTGCTATAGAGAGCTTGATGAATTAGCGGCCTTTCTCTGCCTCTTTTCTGCTTCTTTTCTTGTTTTTCTTTTTTTTTTTTTTTTTTTTTTTTTTAGGATAACCTTTT
>WAAD01021636.1:59600-172836 GCA_013389945.1 Fregata magnificens | reverse complement strand
TTTTTTTTCTGAAGGATAACCTTCTAACATATCGAAACTCCTTCTGGCTGCCAAGAATGTATTATCCTACAAACCAGTAGACCAACATCGTGTGTTTAAAATAGCAATTCTGGGCAAATGCAACGTTCTGTGGTCCTATTACTGACATCTGGTTCAGTTTTCCTTCACTTGTATATTGACCAGTATTCTTTATTGCAAAAACACAGCCCCTATTTAGGAAAGTCAGCATTTTTTTGGACTGGATTGTATTCAAGCTCTTCCCAATAACAGAAAAGTTACCAAAAAATTTCTTCATTGGCAGCAGTAAATATCTGTATTCAAAATAATCATTATGGGCTCAGATACAAGAGAATTGTTTTTAATTTGCACCAAAGTTTATCTGTTTAATTTTGTTAAAAATGCTGTTATCCCCTGGTTCAGAATCTTGTATTTTTAGTAATCTTTTCAAATCTTTGTGTTTGGTTATGGCTTTGCCAATACTGATTTTCACCCTGTTTTTGCAAAATATTGAAGCCCCAGGTGTTAGCAGGGAGCATACCAGGAACAGGGAAGAAACCTGAAGAAGTGAATGGCAGCTTTAAGTCAGGAACTGCATGCAGAAAGCAAGCTAAAATCCTTCCTTTCTTAAAGATGTGTTTGACAGAATGATCTTACGAAGATGAGACGAAGCTTGTAGGAATTGGTACTGAAGCTGACAGAAAGACCGCTTTCCTTTGGGTAAAGAGTCTTGAGAAACAATATCTAAACTGTTAGGATATTAATTGTAAAAGGGTGGTTTTGCTGAATCAGGAAGTCATCTAGTTTTTTTTCTTCTGGACTATATGCTAGAGGAAACTATGAAAACAAAGGGGAAAAATAAAGCCCCCTTAAAAATATAGATCAATATATTCATGTATAGCTTCCGTATGTACTTGTTGACTGTGGTAGTCTTAAAATTGCTTATCTATTATTGAAGTCAGTTTGGAAGGCAGGCCAGATCTGTTNGTGGGGGGGGAAGAACTTTCTCCCTTACTACAGGCTCTGGTGTATCTGTTTATGTTGCAGTGGGATAAATGAACCACATAGGAGCACAGTGAGAGGTTTGTACATGAGATTTTGTTTTTTTAAAAGGTGTGATTAAAAAAATCCAATCTGTTTCATTCTCTGCTCTTATATGAGGTTGCGTGTGTGCGTTTGTGTATACTCTGCTGATATTTTCCAATTGTGTTGGCCAAATTCTGCTTTTAGTTATGGTTAGGCATCTCTCCTGACTTTGGTGGTGTCATATGAGCCTGACATTTTTCGACCAGACGTGAAGGCCCCCCTGCTCAAAGAGAATGCATATGAAATATATCAGCCTTTCTTCTGCTGGCTGGTTATTTAAACATGGGTAACTGAATTATTGTGAAACAAATTCTGCGACTGCAGCTGCAAAAGCAGTAATACAGTATATTCGTAGTGATGTTTCTACGCCATACCTCCTAATTTCCCAGTTGATTTCCAGTGCAGACAGAAAGTCTAGAATGCATGTGGTATGTTCCTCATCATATGTTTTATAAATGTAAAATAATGATTTGTCAATTACTGTTTCTATTATAGAGATAAAATTAGATATTTTGGGCTCTCATGACTTCTTGAAGACCTCTTACCTTTAGCTGTATGGAACGTTGCTGCCTAGGAGCGTCATTGTGCAGTGTGGTGTGATGTCGCTTTTGGTAACATGTCTGAAACCCAGACTGTGCAGTGTGAATATTGGTACGCTGTATGCTTTTATAGCCAATGTTGGTTTACGTTGTGTTGTCTTTCCCAGCAGTCCTGCTTTCCTAAATGGTAATTGAACAGCAGCAGTCAAAACACCCAGCTGACAGAGAACCCCTGGACACTCCATGGGCAGTTATTCAAACACTTTCTGAACCGGTTTGACCCATTGCTGATTTATTCCAGATCCATTGCGAGGAATTTAAAAAATGCAAACTGTAGTGTAGGATTCATAGCGTGGCTCACATTTTTTTTTTTTGTTTGGTTTGGTTTTTATAAAGCAGCCCATTCCAAAATTCCATTTTTTTAAATAATTTTTTTTGGAAAGTCCTTCTCTGGGAGGCACACCCTGAGCAAAGGAAATGGTCCCTGCAATACAAGATGATAATGTCTGTGTAGTTCCTCCGGTGACTCCCAGGTCCCCAGGGACCGGTTACATTGCGAGGACCGCTATCAGAAACCACCCACGGCCCAGGGTGTCCTCCTGCTTCTCCCCTGGCAATTAATTAGCAGAGTGCAGCAGCTGCAGCTTGCCAGTCATTACACAGTTGGCTGCTGCCTTCTGCCTCTTCTTTCTATCAGGGAAGCAAGCCCATCTCCTGGTAGGTTTTCCTGTTGTTTTTCATGAAGAGAACTGCATCTTTACCCAGCTTTTCTCAAGTATGGGCTGGGCTTTACTTTCCATGACAATTTCAGAAGAGCTAATGCTTGGTATGCAAATAGTTTTAGGACTTTTCAAGTATCTCTCTGCTTTGTAAATTGGCAACCTTGGAGGAGTAAAGAGTTGTCCCTGAGCAAACTTGAACTGGCCATTACTTGGGGCAGGGAGACTAAGGTCATTAATGCTGTAAACTACTGTTCAGCTGTATTTTTGTGCTTTCATTTGGGTGATAGGATTCACAGCATGAGAAAGAAAGTTGTTACTCAGCAAGACATGAACTAGTAAATATCTGAAGAAAATGAGGAAAAGACCAAGTTATGGTGGGCATATACATTGACTTTGTTAGCAGTCTTCATTGGTGTTGATTGACATTCATATAAAATGGAAGATCTGTGTATTTCTGCATTTATGCTTTCTGGATGAAAGTATTCCCTTGATGATATTTTCATCTTACATAGTACATTTGTGGGTAAAAAGCCTGTAAGTAAATCAAGTTTGAGAACTTAATGAACTAGAAGTAAAACCATAAGCAAAGAAACAGCTCCAAAAAACCACTATAAAGAAAACAAACAGTGCAAGATGTGTCAAACAAATACTTTTTTTAAGACGTAGTGTTGCTATAGTTCTCAAATGGTTACTTCTGTCAAAGATAGTATGTCCATTTTAAGCCACAGTGCCATTTGATTTATATACATACAACTAGGCAAATGCCAATGATAGTAGTCTGGGAGCAATTCCTTGGTATTTATATGCATTATATGGAATGCTTGTTAGTTATGGCCTCTGGCAATCCTCAGTATGCATGATGACGTGCTTGTACCTGAAAATAGGTGGTAAGATTTTTTTTAAACTTTGTAAAAGTATCATGATTTGCATTGCATTATATATAATATTTTTTTTTTTTTTTTTGCTACAGCCTTCTAATATATGTGGAAATCTGAATAGCTGATAAAAATTATGGGAGGGGGTGCAACACCTTGGCATAAGCAGCAGCTGTACACAGCCCAGGGAATGTGTGGTGGAAGTTTCTTCATCCTGATGTTGTCTCCTGTAACAAGGCAGTATGTATAGATCTTGCATAACAGATGCTTTGGAAAAGAATGACAGGAGGACTTCATGAACGGAGGACATCATTCATTCATAGTAAGTACAAGGTCTGATGTACTGGTGTTGCCTTTGCCATGTCATTTGCATGCAATATATATTTCTATATGAACATGTCAAATTCTAAGATCTTTACTCAAATGTAAGGTCTTTATTATAGCAGATTAAAAGCAGAATAAGCTCTAATGAAGCCAGATGCAATAGGAACTTAATATGTCCCTTGTTCTTACATTCTAGTGGATTTTGTTGTTACCTTGTTAAGATACAAACCTTGTCTTGAGGATTTGGCTGACTGAAATGATAGATTAGTCATTGTGGAGGATTTTATGGATAATACATCATATTCTTTTTTTTTTTTTTGAAGGGATGATCTATGCCTTTTCTGGAGGGCATTTTTATCATAGAATCTGCTTTAATTTGTAATGTAGTTTCTGATCCTCTCTGCGGTGAGAGAACATGTGGAAACATCTATGCCTTGTGTAGACTCTGTCATCTCTCATGTCTTATTGTCCTCCTTGGTGGTGTCTATTTTGAATACTTCAAGTTACTATGGCTTCACTATTTTAAAGCCTGACTCTTGAAAGTAGAGATCTTGTAAGACCCCTGGCTTGTGGACCTTACTGTAGGAGATCTATTGCCAAGTTTAGTGGAGCTACTTAGCGTAAATAAGAGTGGCAAAATTTAAACATTTATGTGAGGAGCCAGCTTGACTCTACATTTAAAAAATCTAGGTGAGCAAGATTAGGAAAAGATGTGTTTTCTTCCCCTTATTCTCATGAAGAACTGAAGACATCTATCCATGTCTAGGTGAACTTCTGGAAGGAATAAAAGATCGGTGTCAAATGGTAGCCAGCTCTTTCCCTCTATGTCATGATCCTAATGTATTTTTATTATACTTTGAGATCCTAAGGCTATGTTGATCTGCTACATGATTATATAATGCTCCAGGACACCTGTGTAAATAGCAAACAGAGAGGCTTTTTATAGATACTAGATCTTAGATAAGTGGGTCTAAGAACCAATAGAGGATCCCAGCTGTAAACCCCTGCTATACATACCATGTATTTTTGGTCATTTGTTTATTATGAGAGTATAGAAGTGGTTCCTCGTAACATAATTTTTGTAAATATTAAATTTGCAAATATTAAATGGAGAAGCATTAGAGAAACCACTAAATGAATAGCTTCACATTCCTTATTCCTGATTCTGAAGCTGATTTCCTTAAATATTGCTTCGCTAACATTCAAATTTGTGTGTTGTTTAAGCCTCAGAGAGAAACTATGCAATCCCTCAGCCCTGACCCTCTCTGGGTGTAGATCTCAACCAGCGATCTTTAATGGTAACAGATGTTTGCTGGAATCCTCCTCAGGGTGCTGATGTTCTGGGTCAGGAGCTTGTGGTGTTAATCAAAGCACCCTGTCCGTCAGTGCCCGCTGAGGATCTGGCCCTCCGCAGGGACTGCATTTTTCAGGGAGGTGATTCTGGTGTAGGATTCCCCAGGTATAAAATTGGTAGGAAATTTCCCATCTTAGCTCCATCCCGCAGCACGAATGTCTTGGTACAATTAACTTGGCTTGCGTTAATGAGAATAGACTAGAATCTGAAGGGGTTGTCTTTTTTTTTTCTTTTTTTTACAGATCAGCTAACTTGCGGGAAGCAAACTTGTTCCAGTGGTCCTTGGTAGATACAGTTCTGGGCTGCCGAAGCATTACAGTCCTCAGATTCCTGAAAAAATGCCTCTGAAATCTACAGGAAACTGTATTGAATAGTTCCACCTCTATACTTCACTGGGATGGTAAGGAACTACAGCGGTGAGTGAACTGTTGTTTACCACTATTTATAGAGGAAGGTTGTTTTACATTATTGCTTTTTAAGTACTTAATAGGGCACCTACTAAGAATGAATCACGTTTTTTCTTCCGAAAATAGGGTGAGGAAAATTGAGTTGAGAATACAAATATGTGGATGTGGCAATACTGGCATGATACTGTTCCTGTTTGTACAGTGTTAGCAGATGATTCTGCAACCACGTAGCTGTAATTAATAGTCTGTGTGTGGCTTGCAGCTGACTGACCCATGACTTCCCATGGAGTCAAGGTTTCCTTATCCAGCCATTTCTTGCAATGCAGTGAAGAATAAATGAGTCACATGGGACACTTTAGTTGAGCACCTCAATTAGCAAGAAAGTGCAGGGTAAATTCAGTGGCATTGATGAAACTTCTGTTATAAAGAAGCTGTGTACAAAGAAGTAATTTAGATTCCAGATGCTTTGACTTTCTGTGCGCATTTCTTAAACTTAAATGATCCATAAGTAAACTTGTTATTCATGATCTCATTATTACCCAAACTGAAATTTATTCAGTGGTGGTGATATGCCTTTTATTTTGTAGGGGCAAATGGGCAATAATATCAAACGTGCTTAGTTAGGACACAAAAACACATTATGCAGCGTGGCTTGTAGGACTTGAAGTGCCAGGCCCATCAACGTATTAGAATAAGTAACAATATGCCACAAATAATTAATCCAAGAAGATTTTTTAGTGATTGTTAATTTTTTCCCCAGTGCTCAGACCGATTTGTCATGTTGGTGTTTATTAATTTAACATTTGATCTGAAAAAAATTCCCCAAACTTCAAAGTTCAGCCTGTTCTTTAAGAGCAATCCAAAAATATGTTTCTTCAGGCCCCAGGCATTTCTGAAGTAGCTGAAGTTAAACAAAAAACATTTCTCTCAAACTCTGCAAATGTTCTAAAAGCTTTAAAGTGGCTCCTCACAGGGAGCCGGAGCAGAGAGGGAACCCCTGGGTTATTTTTGTTGCTGTGCAGTGGCACATGGTTTCCTGGAGGAAAGCTCCAGAATTATCGCTTTTCTGTGTGTTTGTGTATGTTTTTCCTTCCTCTTTTCACCTCTGTCATTGAGCTCCTCTCTACCCCTGTGCTTGGATCCCCTGTTGAGAAAGTCTGGAAAAGGTAGGGGTTAGATCATCCTTCCAGCAAGGATAAACTGAATTCATGTCTGAATGAGAAGATGACTCACGTCAGATGTGATTTTTTCCTAAGCTCCGTGTTGGAAGGGATGAAGAAGGACTTTCTTTTCTTGAGGAACTGCACCATCACGCTGGGGCCTGAGCAAACTATTTCCTTGGTGTGTTTCACTTTCCTAAACCATGTTTTTGTTCTGCAGTAAAACAGCATTGGTAAACTAGTCTATATTTTGCTGGTTCCTTTTGCTGTTATAACGGCATCCCTGAGGTTACGAGCGCTGTTGAGAACTCTTCAATGGAGTAATTTTGGTGTGGTCTTAATTCATTTTCCCAAGCAAAGACTGGTATTTGCATAAGATGACAACATGGCTAATCCGCCTTAAGTGCAGGCTCTGAACATATAGAGGCATTTCTAAGCGAATTGCTTCATTACTCTGAGGAGGCCCAACCCAAACTAGTAATTCTGCATCCAGTTTGGTTAATATTTGTGTTTGTTTAAAGGTTTTCCATTTACAGTTCACTTCTGGAAATTTCTGCCCAGTGCATCCTGCCTTGTGAGAAGCCCTTTCAGCTCACAGTGCTGTTTTAAGTGGACTGGAGCACTTTTCAGGACTTGGTCATCACGTAATGCATCTTGCAGTGGGGAGTCGAATTAACTTCTCCCAGACAATTGTATTGTATGTTAAAATATGTGCTGTTGCACTTACATCATACGATAGCTAGCTGTGCCACATCACAGACAAGAGTTTGACATATGTTGCAAAATAAAAGTTGCCAGTCGTGGACACTTTTTTGGGTGTTTTCATCACCAGCAGGGCTGTCATGATCTCTACCAGCAAATGTCTCCCACTGAGAGCATAACACAAATACCGCCAACACCCTGCTTCCAGATGTGTTATGTGGCATTGTACCAGTGACAAATGATGCTATTTCAATCTTGCATGATAATTGACAGCAAGGAGAGCACCTTGATATCCCCAAATATCAACATGCTGTTAAACTTTTTGTATGAGAGTCAATGGCATTAAGGGATGGGGTTTGTCTTCTGTCACTTAGGCACCTGCTTTTTGCCAGATGTGGCCTTGCTGAAACCAGTCCTGGCTCGGACCCCTGGCATGACCCAGGCTCTCCCTCACCCACCTCCCAAAACCCTAAACAGACCCCGAATTTGTGTGCTTAGCAGCTTTGGATTGCACAGGCACTTTTCCTGCAGAGCAGGAGGCCATCCACAGCCCCCCTCCAGCCATGCTGCCCTCTTGCCCTGCCACAGAGACATTGTCCTTCCCCGGGAGTCGAGCTGGGAGGGTGAAGGTAAAGCAACACAAGACCAGGGTGGGGTGCAGAGTGGGGCATCGTGCTGGTGTCATGCTAATAACATTGGTATGTTTTATACCACAAGCATTTATCCTCCTGCTGCTGTCATGGTGCTGATATAACACCCACTGCTATGTGGACCCACGGAGCTCCAACAGCCTTTATTGCTGCATGCATAGTTCTGTCCAAATATGCTCTCTGGCACGCAAACCCTCTCATTTACACCTGTCAATGAAACAGAGAAATACTAAAACTTACATTTTTTGCACTTGCATGGTGAAACTCGGGTCATGTAGAATGTGAGGGGCCATGCACTAGCTGTAAATTGTCTTAAAAAGAGCTGTTCTCCCCAGGAAAATTAATTTTGGTCCTTGGACAGTAGTGAACAAAGTGGCATACCCTGAATGCTATTTACTAGTGCACTCTTGAGCTGTACACTCACTTTTGGAGATCACTCTTGTAATGGTGAACAAGCCTGAGTTAGTGTGGCCACAGCCCTCTCCATGAGTCAAATGAGTTACGCTCCCACTGAAACGGGATTAAAAAAATTGGAGGCTGTAGTAGGGACTGCAGGTTTGGGTACTCAGTCTCCTTGTTCATGTATTACTGTAGAACAACTCTGCTGTGGTGGTAATACCTTTGTCTTACACTCACAAGAGAAGTAAATGAACTTTATTTGGATTTTCTATGGAAAAAACAGCAGAGCTGTTTTACTTGTGGCATTTGAATTAGCTTTTCAGAGCTTATTTGACTGCCTGCTGCTTTTGAGACAGGCAATAGAGCCAATCTGGTTTTGTATGTTGAATATTTTACAGTAGTAAGAAATATGTAATTAGAAGGGAAAATGTTTAAAATAGCTGTATGTCTTAGTGTCAGTTTAGGTTGGCATTTGTGCATGCAGCCTCCCTTTTCTTTTTCTTAGTCATTAATCATTATTAGTGGAGGTATGTCAGAATTTATAGTGAGATTCAGATTTTACTGTGTTTCTCATTTCTTGATAAGTTTTGTGTTCCGGAGCTCTATGACAAAAAAAATCAATCTGCTTTGGGTTTTGTTTTTATGGTGTAACAAAGTGACTTGTGGCAATAGATAATTGAATTTCCAGTCTGTTTTCCTCTGGGAGGCTGAAATAATACATTGGATAATGCATTAGTGATGATGCTTTATCTGCTGTAGCCACCAGTGTGAAAAGACTGGACAAGGGTTTCGCATCTGAAAATCTCTGATACTGCATGAGATAATGTTGCTAGGAACCAGCCATCCATTTCTAACATGGATCTCCTTTGGGCTCAGCAGTTGAAACTGTTAAAAAAACCCCCCAAAACCAAACAAAACAAAACACATGAAAATAGACCAAGAAGGTTACAGGTTACAAGTAGCTTAATCAGGAAATCACACTGTGCAGGCTTTTTTTCCCTTTTTCTGCTGTTGGTGCCAAAGGAGCAGAACACCCTATACTGGGGAGAGAAGTTCGCTATAGTTGGGCAAATACTTTTGAGAAAGCTCAAGGAAAGCCACCTCTCAAACTTTCCTTTCTTGCCTATTTTAATTTCAAAAGACTGTAATCCTGGTGTAAACCTTATGAAAGCTGGGGAAGTTCGAATGGTTATCCAGGCACTTGCTCCCAGGTTGGTGTCCCCTTCAGTTGCACATTGTATGCATGGTGTCCCAAAGCCAACATGCTGTTCATCACACACGATAGTTCTGCCACTAAGGATGGAGAGACAAGTGAATCCACAAGATTGTTAAGACGCGGCTTCCTAGTTAATACAAAATCTTGTGAGTTGTCGGGAAAAAATGTCACAGTGGGTAAGCCGTAAATGCAACTGTATTTTTACCTACTTCTCTGTTTTTTTAGAAATGTGATTTCAAAACAAAGTATTTAGTAGAACTCAAGCTGACTTCATGGCTATGTCTTCTTTTCTTCCTCTCTGTGTGATATTCCATCCATGGTTTACTAAGTGGTGCAATTTTGACTTTTCTCCTCATCACAAGTCTAATGGGTGAACGGTGATAAGTTTGTAGTTTTGGAGAGATTTTCTTGGCAGTTTCAGTCTATATTTCTGACAGGAAATAATTTTCTCCCTTGAATTATGATTGCTGGGTTACATGAGTGCAGTCTAACCACCGCTCAACTGCTGTTTGTCTGTCTTTCTGGTCTTATGAGAAGGCCAAACTGCCCCAATGCGAAACATAAAATTAGCTGAATGCTGCAGGAAGGGAATAACAACATCATTTTCTGTGATCTCTTGCAATTTTATTTTACCACTTCTTATCTGAAAAGCATCTTCAATCCCACTTGGAGTCAAGAATTAAATTTGTTTAGAGACAGTTCTTCCCATATATGGAAAACAAATGGAACTGACTCCATTTGTGTGTTCTTTTCAGTGGAAGATCAGTGTGTTCTGCTACAGATGTTTGCAAATGAGCAAACTAGCAGAATATGTGGTCCTTGTCTTAGATCTACAGAAATTTGCCCCGTAATGTGGCCTGTGTCATTTGGCTAAATCTTGTGTAGTCCACGTCAGATGCATAGTACTGACATTTCAAGGGCATAACCCATATATTTGGTGTGGTGTTCATCTATAAATTGCTGTGGGTCCTATTCTCCTCCTTGCTCCTGAAAATGGATAAACTTCACTCTTAGTAATGGAGGCAAATCAAGTCTTTGGATGTAAATGATTTAAAGCAAAATATTGTTACAGTTGAAATTTATAAAAGCAAGCAAGATCATTTCTTTTAATAATGAATAGCCATGTAGACAGACAGACAGCAAAAACCATCTGTTATTGCAAAGTTATGTCCACAGTTTTACTGTCAGCACCCTGGGCCCATTGCTAAGGCTCTGGGCATTGCTGTTGGCCGTATGCAGACAGGAACGCAGGTGCATCTCCTGTCTAGATGTAGGAGTTTGCAAAGTTGGTGAGACAGACAACTGAAGAGGAGCAAATGGAGGAAATCATGAACTGAAAATAGTAGAAGAAGTCTCACCTAACCAGTGCCAAACACAAAGCAGGTCTACCACTTCTATCCTAACTTTTTTCCCCAATACTGTTTAATGAAAATCTTCATGGTACTTGTGTGAGTAATCGCTGAGGAATGAGAGGGAAGAGGGGCTCAGCCCTGCCGCTGCTGAAGCCCGGAGAAGCTCTGTCACCGCCTTCTGCGGGCTCCTCGCTGCAGAAAGCTACAGCTGTCATCTTTGATGCTCTATTGAACTTGCTAACGTAATTGTAAAGATCATCTTGAAGTAATTTGATTTTTGTCTTCATAAAGTCACGCAAGTGTTGCTGATTTGTGTACTTGCTGTGTTTATTTTTGTTGCAAGTTCAGTTCTAGTCCATTTAATCAGTAGGCCAGAGGGTCATCTCCCCTCTCTCTGCGCCAAGCCATCAGTAATTCCCCCACGCAAAGCACAGTCGGCTTCAACAGCGGGGAGCTAGCTGTCCCCTTCCTCAGCGGGCACTGGAGGTGATGGGTGGGGATCAGAGCCCCCCGTGCACCAGCACCGTGGTCCCTGCCCAGCCCCTCTGGGCACTGGTGACAGCGGCCAGAGGAGAGCATAAATCCCCATTGCATGGTCCCTGCTGTCACCTGGGAGATGTAAGACCATGTTAATGCAAACAAATCTTGTTAATTCTCATGAAATGCATGCAGTTATAACCCTGTTAACAGCACAGTATTAATTAACTGAGTGATGCTTGGATTAGGTACTTATTTAATTTCCCTAACATGTGTTCATAACCCATAGCAACACAGAACACGTCGTGCTCCAGGAAAGCTGCGAATGTGAACTGAAGCAGGAGTCTTGTAGATTTTCTTAAGGAAAGAAAATCTTCACCCTGGCTAGTCCAATAGTGTCTAATCCCTGTCCCTAATCGTTTTGAAGTCCTGCCCAGTGATGCAGCCTGTGTTTTCCCTGAGAATAGAAGAGGTCAGCTGGCTGAGGGAATTTAATACATGAAATCTGGAATATAACTCCAGCTCTTCCAGCTAACAGGCTTCTTAAAGGCTGCCAGTCTCAGGTTTCTATATATGGATGGATGGTATAAAGTGGGGTATAAGGGAAAGAAACGCACGGAAGGTTGAGTCAACAGAATAGTAAAGGTATACATTAATAAGCATCTTACAACTGTTTCTGGCTCAAACACAAGCAATACAAGCTCTAGTCCCATTTACTGTTCTTGAATTAGACTTGCCTTTACTTGGGAACATTTTTACTTAACAAAGTAGGTTGATTTTTATCAAATGAAAAAGGCTTTTGTAAAACACCATTCTGACAAAGAAATGATTACCGTAAATGCTCTCATGACACTGGAATTTTTCTGTAATGATAAAAATTTGCATGACAATGGGTTGCAGTGTGTTAACGTGGGTTTTACAACCATTCGGAGTTTCCTGAAACCCATAGGAGACCATCAGGTCATGCAGTCTGCATTTCCCAGACTGTTAAGAGTAGTCTCACAGCACAACCCAGAGAATGAGTTAAGTACTCAGAATAATATGGTTGTAGTGGTGAGCTGTTCCACCCAAGCTGATTAGGGGAAATTGGGAAATTAAACTGCAGGTAGAGAATAGGAAACCCCCAGTGCTGCCCTCCACAAGACTTTGTTGGTAGCTGTGAGCTGCTGCAGTATGGTTTGCTCAGGTGGATGCAGCGGCAAAGTGCCCTGTGGTGCAGAAGAAGATGGAGCTCTCCAGCCCTACTGATTTGGTTTGGGGAAAGGATCCCTGGTAGCCTAAGAGAGGATTATTTGTACTGCCTCAAAATGCATCCCCAGCCTCTCTGGTTTTTGGACTGTGGCTATTAAGCAGGGGTAGGGAGTCAGGAGAGGAGAAGAGTTATTTCTGACCTGTGCGGATGACTGGCTGAATCTGTAATGCCTGACATTAATCTAAGTGTGGGTCTGCAGGAGTTTGGACTAGTCTGTGGGCAGTGTGGGCAATCCTGTTCTTATCGTGTAATGTTCTTATCAGAAAAAAGAGAGTAAATGGGAGTGGTAAAGGCATGCTGGGGCTACAGAGGGGAGCATGTGGTGGCTATGGAGTGAGGACAGTGCCGTACAGTGGGGCCCTCCACCGAAAGGCTCTCCTGGGTCTTGAAAGCAAACCTGCAGCCCTGCCCCAGGCTGAGGGTGCCGAGTGGAAAAGTAAGAGAGTGTGTGTGTGTGTGTGTCTGTCTGTCTACATTTAATTTTAGACTATGTATCTGCAAGGCTGGAAAGTCACCACCAAGAGATTCTTTTTTTCCATATGTTAGTACCTAAAATCATCAATCAAGACACCTCTCGGCTGCTTCCTAACTCCCATGCCAACTAGTGAGCAATGGGCTTAGCTTGGTAAGTAGATGGTGAGATCAAATATGTCCATCGCATCGCCCTAAATGATGTCTATAAGCAAGTGCCAGAGTTTGCAGTATAAATGCAAAGACTTGGAGGACTGCTGCTGACATGTTTGCTCATAGACAATGAATAACTTGGTAGAAAGCAAAGTATAGTAAAATATGAACCTCTCAATTTAATCAAAATTCCTTCTTAAGCTGTTGTCCTCAAGAAGTCCCAGTTTCTGAGTTGAATCAATACCATCTTATTTTGTGACAGTGACTACTCATTCTGTGTGGAAGTTTTACTTCAGTGATTATACATTTAGTGGCATTCTGAGTGCATTGAATAAACTGTAAAACCAGTACCTTTAAATAAGTAATACAAATCAGAGATGACAAACACTTTTTATGAACTGCGGTGTGTTCACCAAACACCTTCTTGGTGAATTTCTCATTTCTTGCCACTGGTGGACATGCATCCTTCAGTACAAAGAACTACTACTATAATTTTATTTTTTATTTTTCTTTTAGAAAACAGCTGTGTGATTTGGGATTGGCTTTAGGATTTAGTAGGATGCTGTTGCAAACTGTGTCATTACCACGACCTTGATCCTGTGGTTGGCACATGCGCTCGAGTTAGCAGTGTTACAAGGGAAGAGAGAGAAATCTGGTCTTTCTCAAAAGATAGTTACCCATGAATGATGTGGATGTTGTTAAATATTTCTGTGCTGCAACAGATCAGGTTTAAAAGAAAAGTCTTACAAACCTTTTTTTTTTTAATCACTGAATTTGAACAAGATGCAATCTATGCACCAAGTAGCATGAATAGTACCCTGCCTACTCGTATCCGCTTTTAAAAAGCACAAAGGCTCGTACCAATGCGGATAAGAATTATTTTATGCACAATGCCTTTTCAGTCTGACTTCTGTTATACAGAGGTATTTGAACTCGCAGGGTACTAAGAGAAAACACATGGTCAGCTGAAACATGAGAGAGCCTTTTAAGCAGCGTGTCTTTCAAGTCTGCAGCCATTCCCCATTGGTCTGGGAGCCGTCAGCTCGCAGGCAAGGGCGAGGCCTCTGCAGTTGTCTGGAAAGCCACCAAGGCCCAGGCGCATCAGGAAGCAGCTGGGTTACCGGGAGGTAGAGCCCTTCCGAGTCGGGGTAAATTAGTGCTTAAGGTAGTGGTGGACTTCCAAAGGTGCCATCTTTGTGAAGAGCTGGACTGGACCACTACAGGTTTCGATGGTGTTTTTGTAAAAGTAGTGTCCTGGCTGAGTTCCAGCTTAATTAAGGTGGAATGGGAAGAGCTGATGGCTCTGTGTGTCTCCCACCTACTTTCTGCTTTCATTGGTAGAAATAGCCAGTGAAGGGAACATGTTTTCTTTCCCTGTGTAGAAGCCTCAGTTTAGGGTGGAGGTGCTTTTCATTGACTTCACAGGAGACTTTGATGATGTGCCAAGCTTAAAAAAAAGGAGACACTATTTTTCTACTATATTGTATGTCTTAGATCTGATGAGAAAAAATGATTTTCTTAAATTGCATGGGATGTTTGTGGGATTTGATCCCTGGGTAATAGCATGTGGTTTTAGGGCTCTGCATGTCTCATTAGTTTTACATAACCTCTTGCTCTTTCCTGATACCGCATCCCCCAAACTTTTCATCCTTCTCCCACTTACGTTCCTATGCCTTGTGCTGTCACCACCCACCCCCGCCGCTTGCGAGAACATCTTCCCATTTTTGTAGTAAACAGACACCTACTTTTTCTTTCTTCAGGAACTGTCTTCATAACAAATACTTCCTTTAAGACTTCTGTTGGTAAATCACTTGGATCCGTACAAATTTGATGCTAGACTTTCAAGAATCTAGTGGTTATCTGTAATGTACTATGCTGTCAGCACATTTAAAGGCCTAAAAATATTTTATTAATGTAAGGCTATAACACAATTCAGTAACAGTGTCTACACAACAAAGAGCAGAGCACGTTATAACATATTTGGGACACAATGTCCCAGTCACAGTACATTTCATGGTGTGGTCAATCTATACTTTCCTTGGGGAAGGAAATAAATGTGAACAATATACTGTACAGAGCTGAGAATTCTGCTGGTACTGGATAAATTGCAAAACAATGTAACTGCTTCTCCAGCACTAATGATCAGAGCCATCCCTAATTATGCTAGTGCCTTGGGCAAAGAATTTTTATAGTGTTGCTACTTCAGCTTGAAAGACCACGCTGTCCGCATCCTAATGCAGCCACGGCTATTGCCCGGCTAACATCAAGAGCCCGCTTCTTATGCAGCATCATAGTATCAGCACACCTTGTTCGAGACTGCTGAAGTTGCTTATAGGTAAAGAGGTTTCTGCTGAGGGCAGAAAGATGTATTAGCCGTAATTTTGAAGTGATTACAACTGAGCATGAGAAATCTTTTTGTTTCCATTTCACTTAGCAAAATGCAATCAATTCCATATTTTCTGTGAAACAATACTCTAGATGACATCACAAAACCAGCCTAATGCCTGCAGTCCCGGGCAGATTTGGTTGGAGACAGATTTTCCATGTAGCCATTTTGTACAGCCTCAGGACACAACCAAAAATCCCAGCTCTTTTGAAGGCAGAGAATAAATAACTTTAAATTTCTCCCATTGAATTTCAACATGTTTCTTTTATTGCAAAACTTGGATTTTCATGCCCTTATTTGAATTGTACATTAAAATCTGCTACTTGCCAGCATCCCACCCACATATAGTAATACGTCTCATGGAAGTCATCACTTAGTTGGAAATGTGTGCACCATATGCATACACTCAACTCCAAAAGTAGCACCCAAGGGTTTTTTAAACTCAGCCCATAATCTACAGACACTGTAAGAAAAATATAAAAGATAAAAGAGAATATTTTAAGATGCTATAAAATGTTTTAGAAACTATTTTAAACCTCTCTCTGTTATAAGGAATCTGAGGAACATTTATTTTTCTCCTCAAACAGGAGAAAAGATAGGAGATTGTCCAAAAACTTTTGCAAGCATTTTTATTGCATTGCAGGAATAGGAAATGGGAGGTTTGGAGGGAGCGGGGCGAGGGGGCGGCGTTGTTTGTTTTCCCAGCTAGAGATATCTAAAAGTTTGGAATCCTTATTAATAATATATACATTGACATATTTCTGGTTGGATGATATTAAAATAACAGACTGTGTGGAAGGTCCTAATTGCATATCAATATTATAACTATACCATTTAAAAGAATGCTGCATATAATGCTGCTGCTGCTGCCTTTCACTGCAATTATTTTTGCTTAACAGAGAAGGGTTTCCTAGTTGTATATAACATTTCTGCAAATCAGTCGCCTGCTTTGGGACCCACTGTAGCCTGCTGTTATTTGACAGAGAGGAAGGGAAGCTATCCTGGAAAAATTACTTTCCCTTCTGACACTGTGTTAGCTGGGAGTTTGTTATTCTTTTGAAAATGACTTAAATATTACAAAGAGGACTAAGGTAAAAAGAACATTTATAAAAGGACTTTAGAAACAAGAAGAGGCAACATGGGTATCAAATATCTGCATTGTGCATAGTTCTGGTTGGATAACATTTTATATCCTGTTGGCTCAGATCTGTATGACTACGCAAGGTAAAAGGCGAGGGAAAGTCAGTCAAGTAGCGTTAAACAATGTTCACTTTATTTTGATAACTGGGTGTGCATCTTTTGTTTGAAGGAAGAGATCAAAAACTAATGCCATCACCATGTCAACGTGTTCCACCCCTTTACTTTGCATTGCTACTTAAAAAAAACCAAAACAAGAGAAATGCACTCCAGGAGATGGATGTGCTGGGGTCAGTGCTAAAAAAAATTCAACACATCTTGGTAACTAATGGCCTCGATAGTAACTGGTACCAACCATACTGGTGATGTGGGCTCGGCTTACTGCTCACAGCTTGTGCTCTGGAGAGGCTCTGGGTCTTTGCTGAAACTGTTTTTCTCTTCTCATTTTAGCGCTCTCAGTCACTTTGTATTTGTTTACGTGTTTTTGCTGTTCCAGGCAATAGCTCATTATTTAATCAGGAGACCTTTTTTTTTCTCCTTTCTTTTTTGTTTTTCTTTTGTTTATTTGTTTAAGGGCACACTCACATGTGTCATTCATCAACTTGAAACTGAGGGGGGGGAAGTTTCTTCTCCTTTTTTTCAAGTTTCATAAATGATTTTGGTGACTCTCTAGCAACCCCGCTGGTGACAGTCACCTGTGCACTCATTAGGTTTGTCAGTTTTCAAGTAAGAATTTACAGGTAGTTATTAATTAAATCCCCCAAATGACCGGGCTTTGTCTGAAACTTCTTTATATGAAAAGCATATCTCATAGACAGCTATTACAATTAAAATATTACATATATTAAAATACAGCCAAATGCACTTAAAACCTCAGAACAGATGCAAGTACAGACATTCAGATACTAGACTAAGGGTTTGGAAGAATTTGTTCTTACAAGACAATTGCTCCATAGCTGCTTGCTCAGCATTTATGCATCCCCTTATGTGGCACTGGTATCCATTACTGGCAGACACAGCGCAAGGAAGAAATCACCTCTGCATGGATTCTGGGTAGCTATTCCTGTGTTCCCAAAACTGGTGTAATACACATCTTGGTTTAAATTCCTCATGAAAGTGGGGAGCTCATGGAAGGATGTAAGCCTGGAGCAGGGGAGGGAGGTGGGCGGCTCAGCCACTTCTGCTGCCTCCGCTGTGTCCCTGTGCAGGGTCACTGCTCTTCAGCCCCTCTGCCCACCTCGGCAGCCGGCCCTGGCTGTGTGCAGGGGATGCTCGGGGCATCAGGGAGAGGATACATTCCTTTCCCTTTGCTATTTAACCTGCTGCAAAGATCAGTGGGGCTTGAGTGATGCTATGGTGTCTCCAGAGATCCCAAGGACCCCAAAGCACTGGATAAAGCTTCTCCACCAATTGCTTAAACTACCTCTTGGGCGACTTTATGCCAGAGGAGCATCACAAAATACAATCCTAATACCTCTCAGGAGCTGATAAATCACTTTGAAGCTAAAAAAATCCACAATGGATTTTTCTTATTAAATAGATGGATGCTTTTTATGAACTTTCATCCTGATTTTTGGAATTCCTGCTATAGGAGTTACTGATTGCTCCACTTATTGCTCTTATGTTTAGTAACATCACAAGAGTTCTGTGCGTAGTGTCCATTTTCTTCCTGAAATTGTAGCTGACTTGTATATGGAAAGGCAGCCAGGAACCAACGGTTCTCTGGCCTAGTGCTGGCTTTAATGTATTATTAAAATAGTGGTTGTGATTTTCCAACTTAAATTAAAATTAGGTCAAATTCTGAGGCCTTCACATGAGGAAGAGAGTGTGCAGCGGTGGCAGCTATGCCAGAGCAAGAGCCACCACCAGGGTGAGGGGCAGCCCTGCCCCATGGAGATCTCCTGGAGAGCCCTGAGCTTTGCACAGCTCTCGCAGAAGGTAAAGGGAGCTGTGTTTTCTCAGAATTGTTGACATCCAGGCCCCCATTTCTGCTGATTAAAGAAACACTTAAAGTAGCAGGATGACATCATAGAGGCTCATTTAAATATATACTATTAACATTATACATTACAAAATTAGGATGTGTCTTTCTTATGCAAACAAATTCTAAAACTGTGTATTTTGGTCTCCCTTCAAGTTGTTTTTCTTATTGAAAAGGTAAATTACTGAAATATGATTTGCACTCAGTTTATGTAGCTTGCTTAAGCATTTTCAAACTAAAATGTACTTAAGCTTCTAAGCAATATATAGAGGCTTCCTTGCCATGATGTTGTTACCAGCTGTCTACATTTTATAGGCATTTTGCTCTATCTCACTAGTAGAAATCCTGAGGGTGCTCTGTGGAATTTTCTGTATTGACCCAAATGCTTTGATTTTCTTTTTTGTGGTGAACTTTACATTAATTTGTATAATTGATGTGGTCTTGGACTACATAAACATTTGATATTGGCCAGAGAAATTTGTGAAGTGAGGACATACTCATCTTTCTGCTAGTTGCCATGATGTGACCCATAAGAGTCACTGCAGCTCTTTCAGGGCTACAGACAATTACAGGTGAGCCGCACTTGACTTGGAAGAACCAAGTCTACCAAATGGTGTAGACATGGGTGTCTCTGCTCATAACTGCTTTGGAGGTCTGGATTGGTTGTTTTAGCTGCTCTAAACCATGCCAAGTGGCCCTAGGGGCTCTGGGGACTGTTTCAGCAGGTGGGAACCCCTTTAAACAAGGAGATGCCCTTTTTCTTGGAACAAAACAAGTGCAGGGGCTCAACAGTGTTATATCAGGCCATCTGGTACCAACAGAGCACACCACCCAGCATGAGGGTATACAGTCTTCTTAAGCCCTGACGCAGACGTGAAAGGTAAATAGTGGCTCTTTTGCTCAGCGCTGAACACATGCCACTTTCTGAGCAGCAGAGAATGCAAATATATTGCAACAACCCCATGGGCACAGGGATCGTGCTTTGTCCAAGTCTGTACTGTGGCTATCATGCTGTGGGCTCCACTTAGACTGGTGCCTAGTTCTTTCGTAGACATGGGACATCAGGGAATTAATTGGAAGCAAGTTTGGTTCTTGGTTATTTCTGCGAGAAAATAGCATAGTCACAGATGAGTGAAAGATCTGATGTCTGTTAAAGCTCCTGTTGAGAAATAGCGTATTACAACTGACTTAATTCGAGTATAGGAATTTGGAGGAAATGTACAAGGAAATACATATAATATATCAAATTATGTATTCCATCCATGGGGAAAATTTCTTAAGCATTGAAGTCTATATACTTACTGCATTGCTTTCTTTTAAGAAAAAAAAGTTACATTTTCCTTGTAACACACGGTGCTGTATTTGGATCGCTTGTGTTCTTTTTGGCATATCCCGATCGGCGCACTCTTTTTTCAGCAGAGAATTAGCCTGATTAAGAAGCAGGGTTCATACCCTTGTATGTTCCTCTTCCATTGGAACTGAATTATATTTTTAACACTTTTTTATTCCTACCTTATTTACATAATTGGAATTTTTCAGTAATATTTTTATTGCAGAAGTAAAGTGAGAAATTGAGTGTTTTGGCCAAATTACCCCACTTCATGTTAGTTTGGCCAGCACGTTAATTTTCTCAGTTTGATCTGAAATAGCAATTACATCATGATGAAAGTCAAGCACAGGTTTTGTCTATACATTGCTTGTGTTTATTACTGAGTTTGGTGTGTGTGGGTGAAATATTATTTTCACTTGATTTATTATTATTGTTTATGGCACAGCTCTTTTTGACTGTGTATGCATATATGTATGTGCATATAAATGCACACATATGTTATGTTATATAAAAGATGGCAATGTGTGGTAGTAAATACATTTCTTGGCATGAACTTGGAATGTCAGCAATACTCATGAGTAGCAAATTTAATTCTTGCCAAGCTAACATAAGAAGATATGCAAATATTTAACGTTATATATAGTTGGTTTATGGGCTGCAATCTGCACACATGTTCTCTTTATACTGCTTTTGTTGGGAGAGAGATAACTTTTTCTTCAAATTAAAAATCTGAATTAAAATTCTGTGTACCCAGGGAAAGTAACCATCCAATGACTGGTCTTTTTCCTGAAGAAATCCTTTCTGTTAGTGATGGGAATTAGCTCAGCTGAGGACAAAGAAAAATAGGGACAGAGTTTCTCTGCTGCTTCCTCAGGTCATATCAAAGTCCAAGCCTGTAAATACTTATGTATGTATTTAACTTTGGTACTTTGAGTAATCTTAATGATTCAAATGAGATTCCTCATGGCAGAGCAGTTAATCATGGGAAAAAAATGTTCGCAAGTTTGGGTCCCAAGGCTGTTTTTCCTCTTCAGCTGCACCATTTCAACTTTTTTTGTATTCTCTTACAGCCCTCATGTGTGGGAGTAGTATGTAATGATCAGGTTATGCCATGTCTTACAAAGCAATAGCAAAATATTTTTGTATGTAGAAGTGGTGATTATTTTTCTTCCGGGTGTCTATTGTTGATCTAAATATTCCTTTTAATTCAACTGCTTTAAAACATTGATTAAATATATGGAAGAATGGTAGAAATCCTAAATGAAAATTGCAGGACAGGGACACTCATTGGAGGAAAATGAAATACAACATGTTATCATGATGAAGTGGCTAGTTTAATTCTTTATTTTTAAACTCTCATTTAACTCTACTGTGCTGTCATATATTCTTTAGGAAAAAATGTTAATGCTGATTTAATATGCATGTAGTAATCAGAATCTTGCAAGCCATTTGTGATGTTTGGGTTGATAGGACCCAGCTGTTCAATGGCATTTATAGGTATGCCTAATGCAAATATTTAATCCTGGTTCATCTAAAGATGGTCTATTAAAAAACAAAATGAAACATGGTGGATAAAATAGTAACATTTCCTCCCTTAAATGTATCAGATAACGTACTCTTAATTTAGATACTTGTATTTCATAATGGTTTTTTTTCAAATTTAAGTAGTGCTCTAAGGGAAATGCACTGCTTATATTCTCCTGCGTGTTGCACTGCAAGTGGTTTTGTGTGTCGTTGTGGTAGGTAGCACAGTGCTAGAGCAAATGGACTGCCATTTCAAATTAGGTTCTAAGTGTTTTTTTATACCTGTTGGAAATGAAGGGAAAAATGGGGATTTTGTGATTTTCGTCTTGATTAACAGGACTGTATTTGCATAGAATTTATGAAATGCTTCAGTTTAGTATTGAGTTTGTTTCATCAGCTATTTATTTATTTGCAGAATTGCTGAGAAATGTTGCACATGCTTTTTGGGTTATTTTAAATGGACAGATTTGCTCTAAAAGAGGTTTTAATCTTTATCACATCTGTGGTGGATTTACTACACTTCCTGTAAAACGTTTTCTAAGGTAATGAATATAACATTAACAAAGCCTACTTTTTGTGTCAGTCAACATTACTTGATTTCTTCCCCTCTTATTCCATTAGCATTTTTTTTTGCTTTTTCCTAAAATATTTATACTTGAGTACATTTCAAAAAGTAAACTAGATGAGAAATATTTTAAAGTGAAACATCAAAGGTACTTGGATAGTAATATAAACTATCATATTTGTTACATTTTGATTCAAGCATACATTTAAGTTTCTAGAGAAGTTTTTAAAATCAAAGAAAAGAAAAATGGGCATATGCATTATTACCTGTAGTTTAGAATAGCCTTGTGCTTTGTATTCTGCCTATGTTTGCATCATTTCCAAGAATATATTAGTCATTTCTATATCTCTATTTTATAAATGCAAGTAAGAAGAATACTATATGTGCAAACAATATTACATGGCACACGCTTTCTTAAATATTCTTATCATCCATCTGGATAGTTTTTAAGGGACAGTGCAGAATGGATATTCTTTATATGCAGCTTTTCATACTAGAGTGAAATATTGCTCTTTTGCACTTGTCTGGAGTTGTGGTGGCCTGAGTTTTCTGCCATTACTTCCCCATCTGGAAATTCAATACATCTTCCCATGGGCTGCCTCTTCCCCTACTGAGCAGCTCTAAAAGGTGCTGGTGGGGGGAATTGGCCATTTTCCGGTTGCTGCAGAATGGCATGCTGTGATTCAAATAATCCATCCTTGAAACTTGGACCTTTCCTTTTTGGTAATAGATTATTCCTAAATGAACCTTAATGAGAGTGCTGGCAGGTAGTTAACAGCAGCAAAGGCAATCTTTCTGAGTATATGTCAGTCATAAAACTTAGGAAAGTAAAATATAATGAGGTTTTTCATCTTATCTGCAAGGTGAAAATGATAGGAATAGAAATGAATGAATTTGAGGACCTCATGGACTACTGTTTATTTATTGGATAAATGTAACAGCTTGTGCCACATGCCAGTGGACCAGTCATTTTCCCTGGACATTTAAGCAGCTGTTTCATCCGACCCATAAGCCTGAGCTCAGATTTAGCTGTTGCTGCTAAACCTGGTACCTTCCCCAGTTCCAGTGTTTAACAAGTGCCATGAATCCAGTTCCAGGAACTGTTCATATTTGAATGTTTGCTGACAAACTTTTCTTCTGCCATTTTTTTTCCTTGTGTCAAGCACAGCCATCACCTGCGGTTATCCCCATTAATGCTGAAAAATGTCATCATGAGAGAGAGAATAACCCCCCTGCCTTCAGTAGGACTTGCTGTATCTGCCTGGACTTAGGGTTAGACACTGAAATGGCTTTTCCATCTGCAGCAGGCGGAGGCGAGGCAGCGCAGGCACTTTCCCTGAGGCTGCCGGGGCTGAGGCAGGTGGGTCCCCCAGAGCGGCTGGAGCAGAGCCGTGCCAGGGCCTTGTCCCTGCCATGCAGGGCAAGCATGGAGCCCTGGCCTGCGACTGCTGGTTAAACTTCCTCTTCCCCTGCCAGAGCAGCAGCTCTGCGTCTCCCATACCCAGGCTTGAATGGCCCAGGTGGTATCCTAACACAGGCACCTGACAAACACCCTGAAACCTGCACTATCAAACCCAGATTTTTGGCAAGCTGAACCGCAGTGGCAGTAAAGTTAGCTCTCTGTAAGTGTTGCAAAGCTCTGCGTGGAGTTTGGCTCAGTTTTGTACTTGTTAAAGCTTTCTCAAGGGGTGTTTTGGGTTGAATTCTTCTTGGGACTTGGACTAATACAGGAGTGAAGACAAGATGCCTCAAACAGAGCAGTGACAAATGCAAAAAGAAACAGTGAAAAATGAGGAGACAAGGATCTTAAGGAAAAATCATAATAAACATCACATACAGGCTACCCACTTATGCCAGCTCAGCTTTTGGGGTGTTTTTCTAGCCTCTTTTAATATATAGCACAGGCTTCCCTTCAGTTAGGAAAAACATTAAAAATATATTAATCATCCTTAAACAAAAAACCATGTGTTTGAATGACAGGGCAAAAGCGTGCAACATCGAAGTAGATGTTTCTGAATTTTGAATACCCCCTGCCCCCGTACCCTTCTCCTGAAGTAATTTCTAAAATTTACAAAACATCTCTGTGATCCCCAAGCCTGGCACTGGTGCGTGTGAGCCACGGTGCATGGCAACAGGGTAGTCGGGCTCCAACCAGCCTGCAGGGTCAGGTTACCTATGTGTATGAGTGTTTGCAAGATGATGCCCCCACTTCTTACCCTCTATATCTAGGCCCAAATAATACAGATTCAGCAAAGAGTTCTTGTGAAGAAGACTGTGTTTTCTCTCGTAGCAAATGAAGTGGAATAGCTGTGCTTTAGGAATGAAGAGGCAGTATGACCTTTAGCTAGCCTTTTATGTGGGGAGTTGTTTGTCATCCACTGCAACAGCATTCAGTGATGGAAGGGACAAGAATGCGGCAGGGTAACAGGAACAAACCTATTCGCATGCAACTTGTGGGTGTCTAAACAAGCTGAATTGGAGCTGTAAATGTAGAGCAGTTGCTATATGCACCAACACTGTTTTTGTTCACCAGGCGCCAAAATATTAGAACAAATGCAACATTAGAACAAATCAGGATTAGAAACCCAATGTGCCGGGTCCTGCACTTTGGTCACAACAACCCCATGCAACGCTACAGGCTTGGGGAAGAGTGGCTGGAAAGCTGCCCCGCACAAAAGGACCAGGGGGGGCCNCTTATGAAGAGCGGTTGAGAGAACTGTGGCTGTTTAGTTTGCAGAAGAGGAGGCTAAGGGGAGACCTTATCGCGCTCTACTACTACCTGAAGGGAGGTTGTAGTGAAGCGGGTGTTGGACTCTTCTCCCAAGAAACTAGTGATAGGATGAGAGGGAATGGCCTCAAGTTGCGTCAGGGGAGGTTTAGATTGGACATCAGGAGGAATTTCTTTACTGAAAGAGTGGTTAGGCCTTGGAACAGGCTCCCCAGAGAGGTGGTGGAGTCGTCAACCCTGGAGGCGTTCAAAAAAGGTATAGATGTGGCACTCCAGGGCCTAGTTTAGGAGTCATGGTGGTGTTAGTTGATGGTTGGACTTGATGATCTTAGAGGTCTTTTCCAACCTTAATGATTCTATGATTCTATGATTCTATTCCAACAAGCTGACTAGCTAAGGCTTTGCACAGTGCCCTGTGTTAAGTGTAACATCCTGATTTAGAAAGACTTAAACATGCATTTTATCTGGCCTCTATTCGGAAACCATGTGGGCATTTTAAACAGCTGCTTCACTGGTGTTCTTGAGCAGGAGATGCTGAAGATGCTTTCTGAACTAGGTCCCAATCGTACTGTTAGGGGGAAGAGAAGGGAAGAAGTGGCAAACTGGAAGAAAAAAAAAAAGATTTCAGGGTAGAAATTTGTGCATACTTCCTCTCACATGCAAATCAAGAGAGTTCCCCTCATGTCAGAATAATTACCTGAAATTTGAAATTACTGTACTCAATAGATATTGCACTTGGGAAAAATGGGCAGGCTGATGTCAGATGAACATGCTGTTGAGTTGAGTATAAAAGAAAATTCATTTTGAGAATGTCTGCTTACTCTGGTTATTATCATCTGGTTGATATAATGTTTGTCTGAGAGAGAAACGTTCTGAGAAAAGGACCTGTGAGCTAGTTTAAGTGAACATTTTATGTGACTGGAACAAGACATGTGTGAAATGAACAGGTAGGTGCTGTGTTTATCAGGAAGGACAGTCAGTTTAATAAGACACCAGAGCAAGTAAATGAGGCTATGGGGATCACTTGTCACTTTGTGGGTGCTTTCCACCCATGCATGAATCACAGCAGGCCCTGGAGAGTCTCGTCACATCCCAAAGGTAGGAGGCTGCACCATGGCAGCTTTGTGGCAATTTATGTGCAATTGTTAGAGAAGACAAGGTCAAAAAGCTGTACATTACCCTGGGAGCAGAAGTTCCCCAGCCTTGAGCCACCTTCGAGATATCCCAATCTCTGGGAGCTTCCCATCGGTGTGGAAGGGCCCCCTGTGCCGGGTAACAGAATCCTGCAGAATATATTGCTTTTTCCGTGATGGTCCTCTGGCAGAGATCAAAGCAATCAGCACCCAGTCCTCCCCCGGTACTACAGATCCTCGGGCCACTGTGCAGAGAAAACATCCCCTTTCCCTGTTTTGGTTTTCTCAGACATGCAGAACTATTCTTAGAATTCCCATTTCTGGCCTCATTATCTACTTTGTCTATCTTGTATTGTAGCACTTTATTTTCCTTGAGCAACATATTAAACATGCCAACATATCCAGCACAGCTAATTTGCAGACCAGCAAACTTGTTTTAAGCACCTTCTAATCTCTTAGAAAAAGACTCCACTTTATTTTCAATAGCAGAGACAGTCTGTGAGGAGTCTACTCTTTCATGTATCAAATCTTGCTCTGCAGCACTACTTGTTTCACATCTAATGTACTGATCTCCCATACAGGACTTGCAAGAGTGGATACAATTCCCTGTACTGTAGGCTGCCGGACTGCTTGGGTGGTGTTGGATGTTTGTTTTTAAATACGATGAAAACAGAAGTCCTGCTTACCCCTTTCTCAAGTGTCACCTCAGCAATCATAAGAAATTTCCGAAAGAGGCACAGCCAAGACACCAGAGAGCATCGACTGCATGTTCCGGCTGTCTCTCCCTCTCCTGTGAGCTGATTGGAAGGAAGAAGTGAACCTTCGGCCTGTGTTTTTGAAAGTGTAATAGGTGAAAAAATGAACTAGATATATTAATGGAAGCTGAGTCCTTCAGAGGCTGTTAGAATCTATGGTCCAAGTGCAGCCTCCAGCTCTGGATGTCACTATACCACTTTATGATTGGAAGTTAGGAGGGCAGATGTTGCAGGGAGTACCACTGCACACCTGTCTGTAAGTGTATCTTCAGATGATCCTTACTGTCCTCTCCTTGTCTGCTAGGGGCTGCTGTCAGATGCAGAATACAGAGCTGGATGAACCTTTGATCTGATCCAGTACTGACAGTCTTATATGAAAAGCTTGAGTCTTGTCTTCTTAAGGAGGTACGCAAGTTTCTGTCAAAAAAATTAAAGAGGCCACTCACACTATTTGAAATACACATCCCTGTTTACCATCCTCCTGGTTATGTGTTGTAGGAGACCTCAGAGGCTGGAGAGCACCGGGAACTTAAAGCCTGTGCTGCAGGGCATAGTGCATGCAACTATGGGTCTAAAAATTCCCATAATGCATCCAGTATTGTCTGCCACTCCTAGCACCTTGTTCAGCCCCTGAAGAAGACAAAGATAAATGCTTTTTTCTCTTTATACTAATTGGAGTGACGAAGGAGATAGCTAGTAAAACCTACTGATAAGATTTAGACAGAGCTGCCAACAATTCCCAAGAAGATGTGGAACATAGAATGTAAAGCTTTTCCCAGAAGAGCAATTTCTAGCCACACTGCTAATTCTGCAAGACAAATGCAAGAGAAGCACTTACTGTTTACTCTCTAGAATAAGCTTCAAACGCGGTGCAGACCTCCTTTACTCACTGGGCATGAGCAGGGACATTGCTGTGATGTCAAATTTGTCCATCACTGTTACAGCATGTTTTACTTTCTAATTTATGGGTTGTCATTTGTTATGCAGTTTCCCTGTTTCCAGACCTTCCGCATAGCACATTACTAATGAGCTTATTTTCCCTGAAGATAGGTATTGATAAATGCTGGGCAGGCAGCAGGCTGCCCTTTATAGTGAAGCTTCCTCCCAATAAAAGCTGTAATGGCAAAACCTCTTTGAAGCAGATGTATTGTAGAATCAAATGGGATCAATATGTTCTGCTTAGGCTGAAGACAGTTAGACTTACACTGAGAGAAGCAGAGGTGAATTCCAAAAGAGATGTTCCAGGTCTCGTATAATGGGGATTATGAGACCGCTGAGCCACATAAGATATTTTAAAGCCTATTCAGCAAGCTTGCTGGCAAGCCTGCTGCATAATCAGGTATCAAATGGCCAATGCTGTGGAGTCTGTCCTGATAACTTCCTTCTTTACTGTGATATTGAATACAGGAGTATCCACAAGAGCTTTCGAGAGTGCTACATAAACAGTCCTCTGCCCACCCCGTCTATGTGAGAATCGCCTTTCCCGTGGTGTTCCTGTCAAAATCAGAGCCTGCCACTAGTGGCTCATTTTCCATGAGTGATGAGGCTTTGAAAGGAAGATATAAAAAGAGTTAATGGAAGCAGGGGGATGTTTCTGAGTCAGTTGGCCATGTAAATTTTGAGTGGGGCTTCCCAAACATAACTTCAATATTTGAGTTAAGTGAATTAACAAGGAGCTATTGAAGCAATGAGCAATGAGCACTGGATATTTGGCTGCCACATTGTGGTTTTGATCATAAGCATGTTGGAAGGACTGCACCAATTTCGTTTCTATACTAAAAATTCCTAAAATACCCAATTTGGTTTTAAAAAAACCCAAAAAACTTGTGAGATAAACTGTAACTGCCTTTTTTTTTGCATTGATTTTACTCATCCTCTCAGTATTCCTCTCCTGTGACATGAGCTAATTCTATCTGCTTTCCTGATGGTAAATGAAAACATCTTGGGAATGCAGCATGGGCACAGGCACAAACTTTAAAAGCAAGGGGTGATCAAAGATAGCATTGGCTAACCACTGAACAATTTCTAATTAGCTTTCAGCTATCTTTATAGAGAACAAACTGAATGATAAAAAGTAATTATTCATACAGAGGCCACATAATTTAGACAAATAAGTTGTAAAACATACTAATGAGGCTGCACTGCACTCTCTTTTTTTAATCAGAATTCATATTTGGGATCGGGGGGAGGATTCTTCTGGCTTAAAAAGGGGGGAAGATGTAAGCTATAGGAATTAGACAGGAAAAAACATAATAATTCATCTGGTTATCTAGATAAATCCTAGCCGAATGTGGCATTCTTCCCTTGAAGCATTATTTTGAAGAGCTAGCATTGCCACAATGAAGCTTGAATATCTTTCCCTGTCTAAAAGGAGGCACACAAAATATTCTAGATGGTTTTGCCCTGTGTAGCATTATGTGAAGGAAGTGTTGCACAATTAATTTACTTTCCGCATATATTGCAAGAGCCACTAGACCTCCAAGTTCAGTGCAGAATTTAACCGCCTCTTTCCCCAGGATATTAGCATATATTTGTCTGGGTGGTACTTCATTTGTTTTTTCCTCTCTGGGGTTTTAAACACTTCTAGGTCCTTTCTGATGGTTGTAGCACGTCCTAATTAATGTGCTGTCCATATTTAGTTAATGTGCTGTGTGCTCCCTCTTAGAGATTATTAATGATGTTAAATAAAATTGGTTCTAGCATTTATCCAGCAGTCACTTGCTGTTTGCCTCCTTGTCCTTATAAAGACATTTATGACAACACACTATATCCATTGCATTTTTTCTCTCTCCTAAAATTCTGCTGCTGTATCAGTCTTGGTGGATTCTAATGGAATCTTCCCCAAATTACATTCAGGAGTCTGATATTAAGAATCTGGACTTTTGTACATAATTGGATTTTTAAAAAACAAATTGAACTCCTGTAATTTGGTTTTACTAGCTTGTGTAAAGCAGTGTAACTATTTTCCCCACTTACAAATTTGGTTGCCACTCATTATTGTGTGTCATCATGGCAAGGCTCTTTCTTTTCTATTTTGGCTGTTTGTTTCATTGTTTTCTAAAGGTAGATTTATTGCACCATACTTGCATACATCTTTTCACTCCCTTTCAATGATTAGCAATACCTTGGCTTTCCCGTCCTGTCCCTGCCCCCACTTGATGCCAATTCCTGCTCTGCAATACTGAAATATTTTTTCTGTTATAGCAAATATTAATTCACTATGCTTGGAAAAAGATACTACCATATTAAAAAAATATTTATGTACTAATGTGAAATTAATCTCAGAAAGGAATAGTTCATTCAGAATTTTAATAAGATCAGTTAATTTTGTTTCTGAAAGTGATCAGATCTGGTTTAGCATTCAAATATACATAGAGAACGAATCTCCTATTTATGATGTTCCTCAGATCATGCACTGCAAGTAAATTGTTNGATTTTACTCATCCTCTCAGTATTCCTCTCCTGTGACATGAGCTAATTCTATCTGCTTTCCTGATGGTAAATGAAAACATCTTGGGAATGCAGCATGGGCACAGGCACAAACTTTAAAAGCAAGGGGTGATCAAAGATAGCATTGGCTAACCACTGAACAATTTCTAATTAGCTTTCAGCTATCTTTATAGAGAACAAACTGAATGATAAAAAGTAATTATTCATACAGAGGCCACATAATTTAGACAAATAAGTTGTAAAACATACTAATGAGGCTGCACTGCACTCTCTTTTTTTAATCAGAATTCATATTTGGGATCGGGGGGAGGATTCTTCTGGCTTAAAAAGGGGGGAAGATGTAAGCTATAGGAATTAGACAGGAAAAAACATAATAATTCATCTGGTTATCTAGATAAATCCTAGCCGAATGTGGCATTCTTCCCTTGAAGCATTATTTTGAAGAGCTAGCATTGCCACAATGAAGCTTGAATATCTTTCCCTGTCTAAAAGGAGGCACACAAAATATTCTAGATGGTTTTGCCCTGTGTAGCATTATGTGAAGGAAGTGTTGCACAATTAATTTACTTTCCGCATATATTGCAAGAGCCACTAGACCTCCAAGTTCAGTGCAGAATTTAACCGCCTCTTTCCCCAGGATATTAGCATATATTTGTCTGGGTGGTACTTCATTTGTTTTTTCCTCTCTGGGGTTTTAAACACTTCTAGGTCCTTTCTGATGGTTGTAGCACGTCCTAATTAATGTGCTGTCCATATTTAGTTAATGTGCTGTGTGCTCCCTCTTAGAGATTATTAATGATGTTAAATAAAATTGGTTCTAGCATTTATCCAGCAGTCACTTGCTGTTTGCCTCCTTGTCCTTATAAAGACATTTATGACAACACACTATATCCATTGCATTTTTTCTCTCTCCTAAAATTCTGCTGCTGTATCAGTCTTGGTGGATTCTAATGGAATCTTCCCCAAATTACATTCAGGAGTCTGATATTAAGAATCTGGACTTTTGTACATAATTGGATTTTTAAAAAACAAATTGAACTCCTGTAATTTGGTTTTACTAGCTTGTGTAAAGCAGTGTAACTATTTTCCCCACTTACAAATTTGGTTGCCACTCATTATTGTGTGTCATCATGGCAAGGCTCTTTCTTTTCTATTTTGGCTGTTTGTTTCATTGTTTTCTAAAGGTAGATTTATTGCACCATACTTGCATACATCTTTTCACTCCCTTTCAATGATTAGCAATACCTTGGCTTTCCCGTCCTGTCCCTGCCCCCACTTGATGCCAATTCCTGCTCTGCAATACTGAAATATTTTTTCTGTTATAGCAAATATTAATTCACTATGCTTGGAAAAAGATACTACCATATTAAAAAAATATTTATGTACTAATGTGAAATTAATCTCAGAAAGGAATAGTTCATTCAGAATTTTAATAAGATCAGTTAATTTTGTTTCTGAAAGTGATCAGATCTGGTTTAGCATTCAAATATACATAGAGAACGAATCTCCTATTTATGATGTTCCTCAGATCATGCACTGCAAGTAAATTGTTTTTTTATTTTTTTTCATCAGTGCAATCTAGCCTTTTAAAGATTCTTCATGAATGCAACATGATGAAAAATCATGGGAAAGCAGAGTGGTGTTTGAGGGTGCAAGTATGGTTTAGATGAACAGTGAAAATACTTGTAGCATAGGCTGGGTTTTCACTATGTTAAGGGAACCGGGGACTTTACATAAACTCCAACTAGCACAGAATGTGGCTGCCAGGTTTCTTATGAAAAGGAGACGACAGCAGCACATTTGATTTATTTTGAAAATGTATTGGCTGCCAGTCAAATACCATACTGGTTTTGAAATTGCTCTCCTTGTTTGTAAGGTGTTACATAGTCCCAGCCTATCTCTTTGACAGTCTTTGTCCTCACATTCCTGGTCTGTGATTTACTCAGTTCTAAGAGTCCTCTAAAGACCAAGGACTTTAATTTCTTACTGACAGTTTCTTATACAGAAGATATTAAGATTGTCCCCGATTTTTTCTGCAGCCCTGACTCAGAGAATTTCACTGACCTAACTGAGCAGTCACTTTGATTTGCAGTTGGGCACACTGTTAAATACCTTGTTGAATTAATCTCTCAATATCACATTGTCTTCAGTAGCTTTGCAATGCACAGAATGAGAGAAGAATCAGGCTTTTCCTTGTTTGAAAGTTAAATACAATGTGGTAACTTCTTTTTCCAGTTTAGCTTTTCTGATGCATTGATTATACATTTTAAAAAACCCCCCAAACCACCAGAAAACCCCCACAACCACTGAGGGTTAGTTTTCTGTGCCAGTCATTGTGCAATATTTTCATGACAGCTGGTAGAAACACATTTTTTTTGTCTCATGTAAAAGACTTCATCTGATTTTTAATTTTTTTTTTTCTTTCAATTACCATGCAGGAAATCTTTACAATTCATGACAGTTTTTTATTTTTTAAAAAATTAATGTCTGATATGCTTGTGAATTTGTTTCCCCACCGTAATTTTTTCTCCTTTTGTTTGTTGTTTTCTGGTTTTTTTCCCTTTGCTCTCCTTTTTTGCCTGCACTTTCTATAAAGTTCTCCAATAATAATTTTACATGTCAAAAATGCCTCTTTCTGCCTTCCCACTCACACATATTGAGAAACATTCCAAACTTTTGATAAATTAGAGTGGTAATGTTGTAATGCTCCACATTTTACCATGTTTCTTCAGCTTTAGAAAAACATTTAAACTCTTTGGAGTGTGCAGCTCTTAGCATGACAGAGTGACATCACGGGGTGGGGGGGAGAGGAGAAAAAAAAAGAAAGGCGGTGATATATCCTTCTCAAGGACCTGCACCTACATATCAGCTTTTTCTTTTCTTTTTCTTGAAGAAACTTTTCTCTAAAAAGGCAAACTCACCTTGCTGTCTCCACTAAAAAGGTGGTAGGTGGGACTGGAAACTGTTGATTTATTTTTACAACCAGTTTATGTTTATTTTCTCCAAGTCACTAAGGCACTTGATTTATTCTTTTTTTCCCACAAGGATATCATCTTTCCTACTGTTGTTTAATGTTTTACAGTTTAATTAAGTTCATTCCATAATTTGAAAACCACAAATAGGCGTTTTTCAAACTCAAATAAGACGGTAGCTTAGGATCAAATAAGCCACCGCTAGTGCCACCCACTACCAGCCACTACTGTGACCTAAAAGGGGCTTGCAACCTGTACACCTGCGGTGCCCCAGCTGTTGAACGATGCCTCTGTTAACTCTTGATTTCCAGATTTTTGAACTTGTGAGATGATTTTCTGAGGAGATGGATTTTCAACACTACCAACTTAAAAACCCCCAAAACTTAAAAAATGATCCGATTACTGGCCAACCCTTTTATGGCAGGTACTATGCAGAACAAGAATGAGTTATTTGAAGTTGTGCTACCAATTAAGTACATGGGAAAGTTAAAATAAGTGCCCTCTGCATATTCTTGCCTTTTGTATGTAGACTATAGTTCTACAAAAGTAATAATAATGAATCCCTGCTTTCCTTTTTTGCCTGACCACCAAAAATGCTTTCTCTCCCCAGGGGACGCAGACCAAGATACTTAGCCAAGGGTGTGTTTTATTTCTCTCAGTACTTCTGCTGCTCTTTTTTCTTAAACCAATATGGTGTATACTCATAATTTTTTGTAAAGTACAAAATATGTGTAAGTATAGCTGTGCATAGTTACAGTTTTGTGAAGCCAGGTTTCTTTCCAATAGCTTCTGTTCCCTTCTCTCCCACTCATTTTTTGTTTTTTAATTTTTGTTGGACAGATTGCCCTTGCTTTATTCTTCTTTCAGCGCTACATAGTAAAGCTTCTGTCCAATTTATCTTTTGTTTAAGACGTGTGCATGAGTTTCATACTTATACTAAAGAGGGAATTAATGGTGCTGACTTCTTTACACAACCATGTCAATACCTCTTATTTCATACAGGCAATATCTCTTCCATGTTATGCTTATTCCTTCACAGAGCAGCTGTAATTTTGCTAATTTACTAAGCTTGGTGATGTGCACAAATGAAGGGAAAGATGAGGCACTGCAGCGTATTTCTACTTGTGGTCAAACTGGAATATTCAGAGCTCTTCTGGGCAAAATTGGAGTGTTTTGGGGGTAAAACAAACAAACAAACAGAATCTTTGTTGTAGTTTTTGTTTTTCTGGATCAAAATTAGGAGTGGTTTGCCTTTGGGTCTTGTTTCATTTGAACTTGCAACAAGTGGGGTGGAGCAGGGAAAACTATATGAAATAAGCCAGGCTTTGGCCAATTTCTAGATGAAAAACAAGTGAATGAACTAATGTTCTGCATCAGCAAGTTTTCATATTATCTTACTTTAGGTTTGTCAAGTGCTTACACTCCTTTCCTCAAATTTTCTCTTTGAATCCTGTATTGTCTTCAACCCACCTCAACAATTATATGCCTGGCAGTATCCCAAAGACAGCAGCAGCCTCTCCCATGATGGCATGCCAGGATGAGAAAACAATAAAGAAAATCCAAACATGCAAAGAAAGTATTACTGTCTTTCTTAATGCATGCTTTTTGCAAGCAAGTAACCAGTATTTACAAACAGGAAAGAAAGCCTTATAAAATACTATCTAGATGCTAATGCTTTTGCTCCCTTTTTGGGTTGCTTAATACATAATAACGATCCTCTTCTGCACAAGCTCCCTTTGATATTCTGACTCCATTGCAATGAACTGCTCTTTTCTGAGAGAAAAGCTGTAGTACCAGATGGGGATGAATAAACACATATATATGCAACAAAGGCAGTCCTGAGCATGATGTAGCTTTATTAGCAACAAGTAGGAGGAACACGACATAACAATATACTATAAATCAGTATAACTATTGAAGCACCATTAGAGGGAGCTCTGTTACTTAGTCCAATAGTTTATATCTGGACAGACTTGTAACCAAGTTGCAGACTTCTGATTTGAAATTGGAAAAAATATAGGATTAAAAAAAAATAGTCAGCTTTGGCTCTAAGCACAGACATCAAGAGAGCACTCTGAATGTGGGTATCTTTCTTGCTGAAAGAGCATGTTGGTTTCAGCCTATTTATTTCAGGCTGCTCTATGTAACTGTATCTGTAAAAACTCTAAGACTGTGACTCGGTCCTTTTCATCTTCCCTGTTCTCCTGTCCCTCCATCTCCCTCAAAGTATAGAGATATCGGCTTTAAAGTAATGATTTTTTTATTCTTTTAAACATGTGCTGTTTTTCCCCTTTTTTGTGCACAATGCACATGTATGTGTATATTAACTTTGAGCATAGGAAAACCTGGGGCCTGGGATTTGAAGATTTATTCTATAATTTTATCTCTACAAAATGCAGAGTTGAAAGGAAATAAAACTGTATCTTAGAATTAGCTAGAATTAACAAATACTGATGATATGTAGAAATAGTATAAAAGAAATGAGAGAATATCACTACTCTCCTACTTTATTTATATCCACTTTACAGTGTATGAGGTGTAATTCTGCAATTAATGTGAGGATTTTTTAAATTGTATATTCCTCTTCCTTGTCTGAATCCTATAAATGCCTTAAATAGTTTATTAATTGGCTAAATACTAATCATGTGGTCCTTGAAAAATTATTCCAGTTGTTTCTTACCTGCAATAGAATTGACTGGAGTCCCCAACCTTTGCTCTACACAGTACTTAATGCTCTTTCTTGAAGGGGATTTTGGTTTTTGACTGTCAGTTTTCCTCCTTTCTCATCGAATGATACTTAAACCGAACTTTGCAGAAGGGGAGAGTTCTAAAATAGCTTCCATTTTTGCTTGTTTTATAAAAATAACCCAGCAGAGAAAAGGGACGTAACTTGTGTCCCTTCCAAAGGACAGGTTGTAGTGAATGTTAATCTCTTATTGCAGATAACGGCACATCCATGCAGCAGTTCGGTATCAGGCACAAATTCTTAGGAAAGCAGGCTTTACTGGCTCTGCTGTTGACAGACCAACTGTTATCTGTCAGGGAGTTTGCTTATGAAGATACCCCAAGATGGGATCATTATCAACATTTTAAATTCTTGATCCTAGAAAGCCAATAAATTTCCTCTGTCTAAAAGTAAGAAGACACAAGAAATAAGTAAACACAGGAAAGAAAAACTGGGCTCTGCTTCCTATGTCCAAGTCTGAAGAGAGGAGCTAACTTGTTTCTGTGCAGAGCCAAATGCAGCAGTGCTGGGGCTTGACTAGAGAACAAGGCTGTGCCTAGCACATATCATAATACAGCGCAGTATTTATGTAGCAGCCAATGACTGCTAAGTGCTGAGTGCTGGAGTGAGGGAGAGCATTCATTGCCTTCCTCGGTGACTCTGCACTTTGGTGTCATACATCCCAAACCAGGACATTTATTGGCTTTGAGCACTTGATATGAAAAAGTGAACCAATTTATAAAATGGAGTAGCCCCTGACTAGTTGCCACAATTGTAATATTCCTTGAGTTCCTAAATAAATACAGACTGAATGAAGAATATCAGCCATATTCGAGCAAACAGCCATTAGCACCAGTTTTCTTTTCCTCCTCTTGTGTGGCCTCTCTCTTTACACTTGTGGTAGCTTGTCAGCACTTTCTTTAAAGGTAACACAAAGCCCCCTGAATCTCCCAAACAATGAAAAATGAATTACCATAATGTATAATAAATAAGAATCGCCTCTTAAATCAGTCAGTGGCTACGTTAAAGGGGTCCCAGAGCTTTTTGCATTTCCAGAACTCATGTGTGAGTTAGGTCACACTATCCCCAGGAAAGGTGGCCAGGGCAGAGGGGAAGGGGATTTCTTACGGTTTTTTTAATTGCAAGGGAACGTAGCAGCAGCATTCAGAGGAATGAGTCACAAGGACCGACTCAGGAGCTCAGGAATAACAGACAAATCTGTGAAATAAATTTTAATAATAAACAGTGGTGTTTCAAATTAATTAGTCTAGACAATCTGGTGGCAACACACTAACACCTTGGCTCACACTGAGGAGTGCCTAACCCAGGAATGTGTATTTCCACTGATCTGAAGCCCTTCTCCACCACTGCTTTTTTTTTTGGTCCCCTCCCAGAAATCTGTGGGACTATCTCTGAAGCCAGATCCCATGCAGTGGTAAGATAGCCAAAGTCTGGCCCTTACGAGAAACTGAAATATTTCTTCCTGAAAGTCAGAGGAGACATGAAATCTGAGCACTGGCAAATGTGGGCAATAGGGGGAAAAATGTTGGACGAGAGTAAGAAATTAGTTAATAACACTGTTATTTACTTTGCCCGAATTTCCTCACCCTCCCTGGCAAACCTCTTTTGCGAAAGCAGCCGGAAGAGAAGCTGGGTAATTTGAGACTTCAGTCACGAATGGCAAATACAGCAGAATATTAGTGGCAGTGCTTTCCTGCATTTATGGTGGAGGAGCACTGATTGCAGGCAATTGTATCGATCCATTCAGCCACTCATTTCACTTCATTGGAAAATGAATTAATTCTGACAGGCTTTGGCAGGAACTCATTAGTCTGTAGCTTAATGCTTAATAAACTGTCATCTCTCCTTTAACAGTGTAGGACCAATTGCCAGCCAGCCTGGGGATGCAGGGAGAATCTGAAGACTTCATTTTTCTCAGAAATTAGATTAATAAAAGACAGGATGATATGGGAGCAAATGAAAAGAAATGCATACACGAAATAAGTAAGCAAAGAACCTACCTGCAAATAGGAAAGAAAAATTCTCAAAAAAATAGGGAGGGGGATTGGAATTTAAACCTATATCAGGAATTAATTATTTCACTGTGGCAAAATGCATGAGTCACTGTTGGATGGCCTTGGGGCATCACCTCCAAAATTTTGTAAAGTGAGGTTATTTCTGGTGGTTCCAATGGTATCATGTCCTGTGCTCTAGACAAAAAGTGTTTAAATGTTCTTAGCATGTTAATTATCAAGATTTTGTGAATGTGAGGAAAATTCCATTAAAAAACCAACCTGTACAGAACAAGCCATATATGCAACACTCTACTTTGCTAAATGATTGATTGGCTTCTTTACCTCCATCTATCTGCTTTCAGATGCTGAGGTCAGCCATTACTTTGAGCAATAAAAAGAATTTTCTCAGGCTTTGATAAATGCTTTGAATACAGCATGATCTTTTTAATAATTTTTGTTGTGATTGTATTATATTACATATGTTCTCCCAGCAAAGCTCTTGACATTAACTTGAAGTGCCATCTAAAAAAAGAATGCACTTATTTTGTTTTCTGTGCTAGATTGATAATCCCACTTTTGCAGCTATGGTATTTACTGTGCCAGATGTTCTGGCCTTTCTGTGTCTACTCTTAGTTTGTAAAGTGTGTAAGTCTTTGAAGGACCGTAGCCATCATTGCTTTGACTCTGGGTAGAGGTATATGAAAGATGGCCACAGGTGGTACATGAAAAGGTCCTGCATAAACATGTGGGAAACCCTGTGAAATTATTAATGTTGCTATACCAGGTGATTTTTTTCCTACTGTAATAACATGCTCTTATTCCAACTCATTGTCAAGCTGTTGTCCAGTCCTCTCACTTGCAAGTAAAATCCATTTCCTTCATGGTTTATGGTAGAAGGCAGCTTGATTAATTCAGTTGAGGATACTAGTGACTGCTCCAGCTAAGTGAAACAAAATGATAGTCCCCTTTCTTTTCTAATGCAGCAAAGCCAGGTCTTCTGTCTCTGTATGTGGCAGTGGCCATCCCCCAGTGCATCTGTCCCATTGCAGCAAATGTATAGGGGTATAGCCCAGCCTCCAAAGGCTTTTTCCCTTCCCACCTTCCCCAAAAGAGTTTGGGCCTCCTGAAATAGCTGACCTCAGAGAGGTTATGGAGAAAAGAAGTAGCATCTGTCAGTGGCATCAGCTCCTGCGTGCAGTATGGTGAGATAGTGAGAGTTAATGTCTGAAACAACATTTATCTGCGGCATAGCATGGATTCTCTATGCTAGAAAAGATTTGGCAGTTTGCTATTCTGGCAAACTTTCCTAGTGTAGCCACAGCTTATACTGGCAAGCTAGTGTTTTGTCTGTATGTAGTTTATACCAGTTCCCTGAATGAAATGTGCTACACTGGCAGACTCCTTCCCCCTCCCACCCACATACAGCAGCATCTACTTTGGCATTCAGTATACAGCAGAAGTTTTGACTGTAGATATATTAGTGTAAGAAAAATCATGCTCCTTGGTAAAAAGAGGGCTGAAAGGAGGTGGTGTAAGAGTTGGGTAGAAAGCTGTCTTTGCACTGCAACTATATGGGAAAATTGTAAGCTTGTGTGTTCGTAAGGTGATTTACCAATGCCACTGGTGCCAGATTAGTACTCCAAGAATTGTACCTGCACTGGTGTACTACTACATTTTCCAGGTGGAGAGCCCAGAGGCATTTCTTCTCCTGTGTTGCATAAGATGGGTGGGTGAGAAACTACTGCCATTGATCAGTTTACTCTTACAAATAACACTCTTTTCCCTTACAAACCCCTCCCCCTCTTTTCCTGAGGGGATGTGGAGTTTGAAATGCTGATGGCACAGAAGTCCCTGTCTCTGTCATCTCTTTTTATGGTTCTCTTTGAAGGGGAGAATTTCCCTGCCTGTGGCTGAGATAACAGAGAGACGCTAAGTGGTGGGATTTTTCACAGCACTTGACCATATGCAATAAAAGGTCAATTTGGACACACATCCCAGTGAACTTGGAAACATCAGAGTTTTTCTGGTTTAATGTGGAAATCAAAGTGTTTCAATAGCTCACCCAGTAGAGCTATTACCTCCTAATTGCCTTTTTCTTCATTTGCACCCCACCTCTTAAAAGCACAGTGCCTTGCTATGTACTTTTCTTTTAAGTTTAGAAAATTGTGAGTGGGTGGACTGGGATTGATTCTTGCCTGTCTCTAACAGGAGAACGAGGGCTCACAGGTGTGGGCTGTGGGGGCCAGGTCCAAAACCCCAAGTTCTCCATGAGATGAGCAGAAGAACCTCTGGACCAAGGACATTTTGGGTGTTGGGTGTTCACATGGGCTCCAGCCAAGACTGGAGAAGGACTCATGAGAGAGACCCTCTGAGAGTTACTGAGCAAACCAGACTGGGGTTGGGAATCAGCGGAGCCACAAATAGTTGGAAACTGGGAGAATGCTCCCAGTGTTGGGAGTATTCAACACCTTTGCCTTTTTTTTTATTTCCCTGTGTGTCAGCTGAGAGACTGCTGCAGACTGGATACGGGTTAGATGCACCCCAGTATGACTGTTCTTATGTTCTTGTGTATATGGGGTTAAATCAGCACAGAATACGAATTTATAGAGCCAGAATATATCAATTTTGTAATGTTCCTACCATTAAGCAGTCATTTATTCTTTGCAGAAACACTCAGAAATTAAGGTTCCTATCCAGGTACCTCCTTGATAAAGAATGCTTGGCACAGTTAAAATTTTCAGGTTTTGAGTAATATATTGTTAGGAGTTGGAGATAGCAGCACACAATAAATTTTTTTTTGGTTTTGGCTTGGCACCTAAAGCCAGCTGACTGAGGCTTAGTAAAAGGAAATTTGGCATTGCTGCTATTTGGGAGACTGGCTAATGCAAGGATTTGGAATATAAAAAACAAATCAGAAAAATATTTCATCTTCATAAGGTGGTCCCTAGGCTCAGTCCTGCAGCCTTTGCTCATGCAAAGCAAATTTCTCATACAGCTTATTCACATTAGGGGAAAAATATCATGATTGGGCCATTTGCTTGTCAGGTTTACGAACATTTCTCTAGCAGGAAGGGACCCTGGTGCATCCTTCCTCGCTTGCCTCCTTACTCTGTGCTGTCTGCACCAGTTGAAGTCACAACAAATTCATCAGCATGGAGGTGCAGAAGGCAGGGCTGCTCAGGGAGCCACGGGGGGAAGCACAGCCAGGGCTCTCCAAAAATAGGCCTGAGCATGTACACATGCACGTGTACAAGCCCTTCTGCTCTAGTGTGTGTCCCAGTGCCAGGCTGGCTGTCAGCAAGGAAGTAATTTGTCAGATTTGCCCTCCAGTTTCTGTTGCTTCATTGTTTTATTTATATTTATTTAAACCTTTGTCTCTTTTCTTTTTNCCACCTTATTTTGTCTGGTTTCGTGTTTTCCTCTGTCTCAGACTGGGGACTGGGCTGTACCAGCGAGGCTGCACAGGGCCAGGCATGGTGCTGGGCAGGTGGAAGGGGCCCGGGGACCCCTGGCCCACGCCAGTGAGGGCAGCTGCATTTTGGCTCTTGGCTTGCTGCTTCATGGCCTCAGGGAAGGGAATGGGGCTGGGCCCTTCCCTGCTGCAAGGCTCTTTGGGGACAGCACAGCCTTCGGTGGGCGCTGGTTGTGCCCCCCCTCAGCGGGTGAGGAAGGGGCGGGACCTTTGGAAGCCCTTTCGAATGGCGATCAGGACATTTGAGCGGCTGTTCACAAATGGCCACGATATTCCTGAATGTTTGTGCTTGGTGGCCACGGTGATGCCAGGTGGCCAGGGAGCCAAGAGTGAGGGCTGCCGCACAGGCCCAGCGCTGGCTGGGCGGCCATGTTGGGACCTTGTGGCTAGGGAGTAGTGCAGCTACAGGGGCTGTGGGGAAGAAATTGAGTTTCCATTTTGTCAGCACAAATTGTATCACTTCTTTCTTTCTGTGCCTCTAAAAATGTGGTTTGCCTTAGTTTGGAGGCTACCTTGCCCTCAGCAACTAAATAAATGCCAACTAAAATAAAAAGGAAGCACAAACCAATAATGAGGCCTGCCACACGCCAGCTTTAGCAGCCTCTTGAGGCTGGATGGGAAAGCAGAGCGTAAAGGGCCAAATCCTGCGCCCTGGCTGCTGGGCCGCTGCGGGGACTCTCCACCCCATGGCTGTGTTTGCCTGCTGGGGGTTGGCCCCTGGCCAGAGGGTCCCACAGGCCATGGCCAGCGAGGGCAGGCTGCCGCCTCCGGAAAGGGAGCAAAGGCCCCATGGCTGTTGCGTGTACATAAGCAGTGGTGGCAGACAAGCATTTGGAAGTAAAAGCTGCCGTGCTGCATTGCTAACACACAGAGAGGGCAGAGGCAGACCAGAGTTAGAATCAGTAAGATTCTAAGATTTTACTTACTAAAATCGGTAAGTAAAAGTAAGTAAAAACCACATATACAGTGGCAGTCTCATTTAGATCCCCTCCAGCTTGCAAACTGCATATGAATTTGCCTAATTGAAACACGTAAAAACTGAGTGATAGTTTTACTTCTTACCTACAATTTCTTGAAGAATGTTTAAGGATTTTTCTTTTTTCCCTGTTAATTTGTAAATGAATGGACATATCACAAAAAGAAGTATACCTTACCATTGAAGGACAGGGAAATTTATTGGCAGAAATTTCTCACAACCATTTTTTTTCTAATTCATATGTTGCTGCTAAAATAAACTATAGAAAATAAGAATTGCATATGTTTTTTTAAGCACACTGAACAGTTAAATCCTGAGTAAACTGAAGCAGATTCCACTATAAATGGAAAGAGCCTGAAAACAACTTTAAAGGGACATTTATGTATGAAGAAGGAGATACACTTTGCATTAGCCACGCCAGCTACACACTTGTTAGGAGAAAAAAATTATGTAGCACATTACTTACCTCTGTTTGAAAAATTTACTACATAGGCTTTCCCATCAAGATGGTGGTAGGTTAAATACTTAACTTATTTTTGCTGTATACTCTTGTTCTCTCTGATGTTTCATGCCAAACTGCTGTGGTAAAAAGTCAAATCTATTAAAGACGTGTATTTTAATTAAAAATATTAGAAGAAGCATATTAGTGTTCCTTTTTTATTAATAGCAGATTGTTGGCCAACTAGGCAGCAAAGTTACTTATTCAGAAGATGTATGTTATGCTGTGGAGTAATACTACAAGTAGGACATTGCATGTGATAAGTGGTTCTGTTGGCAAACTGCTTCACTTCACTTCTGCTGCGTTATGGGAGCACTGGGCAAATCCTCCCCTGGTGCAAACTGGCATTGCCCTGCCAACACTGACAGAATAGAGCTAGTTTACCCCAGGCGGGTGACTGACCCTGAAATGAAAGCTATCAATATGACCACATTTGATGTGAGCAGAAAGAAATCACTTCTCTGATGAACTAATTTAGGGCTGTTATCTGTGAAGTGGTCAGAAGAAAATAAGGTAATGACACATTGCACATGCCAGCTTTTTTCTAGGGTGGAACTAAGAGCTTAATTCCATAAAAGTTATTTTTCTTTTAACTTTTTAATAGCTTAAGTGACTAAACCAGGCAAGAAAAGTAATGAGTTTGGTCACAGTAGTATCAGAGAGAATTATAATAGAAGAAGTGTTACCGATACAACCTAGGCTATTTTTATCATTTTCTTCCCTTCTTCCTCATCTTTATCAGTGTGTTTTATGTAAACCTGACACATTTATATATGTGAAACAGATGCAAAATGAAGCAGTTTTGTCTTCAGTTATGACCATGTTTTTTCAATCATGGACATGATTTATGGAAATGTACTTTGCTGTAAAAAATCTCTTTTAAAATCCAAACCACATTAATTATAAATCTAACATTCAATTTCTTTTGATACTTTGGGGAATGTGGGGAAGTAAATTTTTAATTCAAATAAACAGTTTCTCTAAAAAAATCAGTATTCATTAAATGTTGAGATGAAACCAGCACAAGACTTCTCAGTGAAACTACTAGAGAATTCAATTAGATGTTGAGAAAATTAGCTGTCTTTTTAGAAAAATATGTCTCAGATTTCTATCTGCTATGGTATATTTGGCACTCCTGGGGCCAGCCAAACTGTGAAAAGCTATTGATGTTGGCTCCTTGGCTGATCAGCCCATTCAGGGTTGAGCTCAATTTACTGTGGAATAAACTCTAAACATTTTGGAGTTCAGAAGAGTTGTGCAGAGGTGTAGGAACTGCCTGAGACTGAGCGGCATCACCAGTAGAGACCAGGAGAATTTGTAAGGTCAGCAGCTGGAGAGAATGTTTTTCTCCTGCACAAGGCCAAACTATCTAATATCCACAGCACTGCCAACTATGATGACTATCACATCTCTTACAAGGCTTAGGGTTTTTCTTTACACCTCAGCCCTTGAACCGTGTACAAATCTCAGTTTCCATTTTTTAAATAGTGGGTTTCTAGTCCTTCTGATTACAAACAGAAGCTTGGAAATGTTACCTCTAGATGCTGAACACCCAGAAAGCAAATAAAACAGTCGTATTTTTCTTAAATCTCACTTTAAAGCCAGCCTCATGATTTTGGGGGTCTCATTCAAATTTCTGAGTGTGTAGATCTGGCTATACTGAATACCAGGAAACTAATTCAGCTTTACAGAATTAATCCCTCCTGACAGAAGGTCTTTGTGGTCTGTGGTGCTGTGGTGGTCTGTGGTGAACTGCTACTTCTCTCGTCTCCCTAGTTCCACCTGCTATTTCTAATTAAAAGACAACTAAAAACACTTGACATGCTTTCACTGTATTCCTATTGCTTATGAGCAATTACAGCGCATTAAGCACTATCCAACAACACTGTGGGAGTGGGGATTCACATGTTCATCTTCTCCCTACCCCTTCAGTTGTCTGTGGGATATTCTCTCAACTTGTGTTTCATACAATGAAGTATTTTTAGGGTATCTGTCTCAAAATTATTTCCAATGTCAGTACTGTGACATTAAAATTGTTTGTTAAAATGGGAAAGGAAGTGACTTTTGCCCAGTCTTTTAAGAGTAGGCAGTGGCACAGGTCTTTTTGACCTAAGCTGGGAGAATGGCTTGTGCTTGAATTAGCTTTTTCTGAAAGTTATTTCCCTACCTAGCTGGGCTCTGATGGAGATTGGATCTCTGTTCTCATTACAGCTTCTGTGTAGCTGAAAGCTCTGATAGCCACCGAAGTGGCAGGGAGGACAAGGGAGGTCGGTTTCTGTGGAAGGAAGGAAGGAAGCCGTGAGTCCTGCTATCTATGTAAAACAAAAGCAGCATCATGGAGTCTACAATTGATCCCCCAATAAACCAATTTTGAAAGCCCCAGCTTCCCCTATCCCCCTCCTCACTGTCTTCCTTTGATAGGAACAGGAGGTAGGAGCTTCCCAGGAGTGTGAAGATGTCTGGTCTGGGAAACATGAAAGAAGAAAGCTTGTATGTTTATTTTGCATGCCATAGATTTTAGGGCCAGAAAGCCTTTTCTTTTTTTCTAATTAGAAGATAACATCTTGTTAAAAAGTATATGTTCTGAAGCTTCAAAGAGGGAAAAGCAAAACAAATCCTCCTCTTGACCTATAAATACAGTTTGAAAAGCTACAACAATTCATTGAAGTTTACTGTGATAACTTGAATTTGGCCTCAGTCTAGAAGATTTGGGTACTTTGGGAATTGTAGCAATCTTGAATCTCACTGGTAAACTGTGAGAAGTACGAAAGCATGGTGCAATGCTGACAGGGCAGTATGCAGCATTCCTGCGCATCGGCAGTGTCAAAGTGTGGAGTTTATGACTGCTGTTTCTTTCTCCTCCATCAGTAAACACAATCTCTCCACTCCCTGAAGTTAAATCAAACTGCTGTAAAGCAACTCGTGAGTAACCAGGGTAAAACTTCCACTGAATTAATCACATATCTGGTCCAAAATATTTAAGATATAAACAAAAGAGGATAGAATAAGACCAGCCAGGCATGTAAACATTTCCAAAGTGGTTGTTTTCCAGATAGTTTTTGAGCCACAACTGGTAAAAAACAGGGTGATTGCACAAAGCTAGCTTTGAAAGAAATGGATTGTCATCAGTTCACACCAGCTGAGGATATGATCCTGCATATTTTGTGACTGTCTGTTTAAAACACATCCAAATCTCCTTGGAAAATATTTTTCCATTGGGAAAAAAAAAGGTAAAAACATATCTATGAAAAAAGTTGGGCAAACTTCAATAGTAATTCTAATGAAAATAATTCTACTATTTTTAAATAAAAGAAAGGGGCTTTAAATCTACATCCAGTGTCCTTACCTGGCTTTCCAGTATATGTATGAGAACAATATTTTGTATGACAGTTTTTATTTTCTTCCTTGAAAGTGTAGTAAAAATAGTAAGGACTAGTACTAATAAATCAGATCAAAACCAGACCTGTTGAAGAAGCTAAAGGCACAATGATTTGGGATAGACTAAAATTCCAGACGTTACAGGTGTGGTTCAAAATCTTTATGATACATAGTGGACATAGTGCAAAATGTGGGGAGGGAGCGGTTCATACAGCAAAAGGTAAAGTGGATAACAAGATACAGTAGAGTAGGTCAAGAGTGGAATATTCTAAATCTAAACTTGGGATGCGTGAACAAGTTATGAAATGGTGAAAATTGTCTCTTTATATCTAAAATCCAGTATGCAGATTTTCTTTGGGAAGTTTGAGCTGTATTATTGTACAGCACCATTTTCTAGTGTTGTGTGAAATTAACCCAGACTGAAGTCCCAATGTCTTTCGTGCTTCACACAGTCACATGAGATCTATTCAAATAATAAGCTTTAGATCAGAGGCTAGAAATGTAATTTATTGCTCTCCTACAGTACCTAGAGGAAGAAAGTGCATTTAATGTTAGACTTTGAGGTTCTTCCTCAAGGCACATGTTAAATACTGGTAGTATGCAAACTGTATTCATATTTATACAGATATTTGTGAGAGTGGCTAGAATCCATCGTTCCTATAAAGTCTTTGCCTGACACGGTTCCTATAAAGGCTTTGCCTGGCACAAGGGCTTAGAGTCTTTCTGATTAAAGTCAATAAAGATCTGACCTTTGGGTGAAGGGAACATATTGAATGGTATAGAGTTATGTTTCATGTAAGTGACTTTGAAGTATTTGGAAGATAACTTGTTAGAATGCATCATTTCCCGGTTCTATTTTCCTTACCAGCGCATAAGCCATTTTTTGTTTTATTACATGCATTCTTCCCATGGTCCTGCAGGCCAGTTAGGGACTGATTCTTGTGAAGCATGATTTGTAGTCAAAGCAAAGAATCAGCAACAGCATCTTTTAGATTAAGCACATTTTGAAAGGGTCTAGACAGTTGCAAATGACATCTTATCAATTGTTACTGCAACCTGGAAAGTTCAGATGAGATGATAGTGCTGAACTGATTGGAAAAGTATCTCAAAATTCATTCTCTGCCCCAGGTAACCTTATCCCCAGGTTTTTTGAAGGGATACATCTTACACTGATAAGCTCTGAAAAATTCCCAAACAAGTAATTTTTCACAGTGTTTCTCTAGCCTAGTAAAATATTCTGCTTATGGAGAATACAAGTGCTCCTGTGACCTCTGTAACCTGCTGGTATGGGTGCTGGATACCAAAACTGAGTCCTTGCTTGGCCTTGGTTCAGAGCCAGGACCTACAAGGCAGTCTTCTGCATGTCTGGCAAGCATCCTTAGCTACCAGACTATTTGTTATTTCTGGATGTGTCCCTGATTTTCATTTTGTAGCTGTCCTGCTTTGTGTTAACTAACTCTTCATTAGGCAGGGAGGGAAGCAACAAGAGTTGGACACTCCAACCCTTGGGTTTTGCCACTCCCTTGGTACATTAGCTAGAGAAACCTCTAAACACTGGCTTATGAAGATCCAGATAGCAAAGCTGTAAAGCTCCAGCTGCCAAGATCAGGAATTTGTCTTCTCTCTGTAACTTCAAAACAGTCTCCTGCAGACACAGGACTGAACAGCTTTGTGTAGTTTAGCCCCCAGCTGTTTCCCCTTGGCGAGGTGATGGTATTGCTCACTTCCTGCTGGAGCTTGTTCATATTATATAAATATATATGCTGGGGAGCAAGTCCTTAAACGCCACTATCAGAAGTTAGTCCAGATTGATTGTTCACTTCCTTGTGGCTATGGGAGGGGGTGGCGACTGATTTTTAGGCCAGTCTTGGAGCCTGGACTGGGTCCTGACTCGGAGTGGTTAGGCAATTATCTGGAGCTATTTTTGCCAGCTTTGTACTTCAAAAGGTAGCACTTTGAAGTTTCATTAATTCTTGTTTCATAAGATCATGCCTCATTAGTACATGCTTAATTAGTTCCTGTGCTGTAAGCTGATGCTTTGAACATTTAAAAGCTCATGCTTTTTTTTTTTGTATGACGACTAGCAAGTCTGTTTAATTGATATTGTACATTTTATCAGTTCCCATGGCATAACAGTTGGTGAAACTGGCAATTTTATTACAAATCCATGAACTTTTAAAGTGTTCCTTCTAGTTAGTTCTCTATTCATGTCCTTTGGGCAAAACAAAACCCTTCAGTGTGCTAAATAGCGAGCATTTGAGTAAACGTAATGTGCTTGAGGGAACTGATGCAGTTTTCTATGATGGTATTAAAGATATCTATGCCAAATCGTACTCAGTTCCATAGTACTAGTCAGTTGTCTCTGGAGATAAGGATTGAAATATAGGAGTGGCTGCCTCTCGGGTGGGATGCCCTTTTGCCACGAAGTGCTGAACATGCCAGTTGGAGTCCTTTGATATGTCTGCTCAGCCAGGAGGGCTGCCCGGGAATAGGATGTTGTATACAACACTTGTCCTCAGTCTGAGTAGAGCAGAAGGCACCAATCACAAATCACTCCACTCATATTTATTTTCACAAAAGACACAGTCTAGCATGCTCATATAAGTACTGATAAAAAAGTTGAGGCTAGCAAGTTATGGTTTAAATGACTGGTACAGAGTAGTTATATATAGAATGATTAATTTTTTTTAGAGAAGCCAAGGGCTGTCCTTAAGTTTACGAGAGACCTCAACAGCAGGTGGGAGCAGACAGCAGGTGAAGATTCATATCTCCCTGCAGAGGCCGAGAGCTGTCAACAGAGCTTTCCGAACATTAGTGTTAAATGAGTATTCTATGCAAATAGTACTATTCCTTCCACCAAGGCTTAAGTCATATATCTGGCACACTACCTGCAGATGACAATGACTTGTTTATTTTATTAGATCATGTGCTACTCTCCCAAACTCAAATAGATTATTCATTTCTAAAGAATGTCAACAGCTAATGAGTGCTTGAATGGTTCACAAAAGCTCAATGCTCTCTGGAAGGTTGGATCTGTTATTACTACAAACTGGTACACTTAATTGTGTATATAACATATACAAATGAGGGCTATTTCTGCATTTTTCACTTTTGTAATGCTTTTCCTTTGAGCTGGCTATGGTGAAGTATATACCAATTAGCATGACCAATGATAAATTTAGTCATATACACTGCAAAATTGTTTACTATATTTTTCAAGGAAGATAAGTCATTACAGCCCAGACTTTGTCTGTAGTTTGGATGGCAAGATTGCTTCAAGCTTCTGGCTAAAAGTCTAGAGTATGATTGCTTTGTTCACTTCTAAAAAATTTGAGTAATGGATGAATTAGAATAAATCAGACAAAAACACTCAAGAAAGATTCTAGGTACGGTTTAGTTTTGTATTTTCTCTTAGTCTCTTGTACACTGCTTGGAACTGTGAGTGTTATTTCACCAGATTGCTTCTAATTATATTTGTTTGGATAACAAATTATCTTTCTGTAGAAAATATTTGCTTTTATGTTCTGAAACATGGCTCATTTGAACTGTGAAAGCTATGCATGGGTTTTTTTTGTCTCAGTAATAGGGTGAATTTGCCATGTCTGCAAAGTGATTAAAATTACCTAATAAGGAGATGAGAACAGAGATAATATTTTTAAAGTTATGAAGCGGTTGTCAGAAAAGAGAAACCATCACAAGTTTTTCAGCAGCTCTTCTAGAAATGCTACACAGAAGTTGAGGTTCTCCTTTCTTAAAGGCAGAGTAGTTATGTATTTCTATATTTATTTCCAGCCAATTCCCAAAGGTCCAAAGATGAGCATCTGTGCATCATTGTTCTCACTTGGGGAAGAGGAAAGCCTAAGTCAAAGTAGAAGACTTGAAATTTGCCAGCAGCTTGCTGTAAAGCTACCAGAGCTAGAAGAGACCAGCAGGATTTATATTTATCATATGTATTTCACATTATGTGATAGAGCCAAGCAGTATCAAGCTGTACACACCTGTTTCAGTAATGTATTCTCATAAAGAACGCAAGTGCCAAGTGAAGTATGAAATGGGAGCCTTTCAGGAGAAATTATGTCCTTTTCTTTCTAAAGATGTTAGGTCTGTGCAGAAGCAATGGATTTGTGTTGCCTGACTCCAAAACCGCAACAGTCAAGAGACAGCCCAGTGACAGCTTCACACAGAGATGTGATTTATCATTGATTTTACATCACCATTACCAAAGCCACAGATGATGGAATAATAAAATTGTCCACACACTTCTATATATTGTCCCTCTGCCAAGTTGTAGCCAAGGTTTGTGTCTGTGTAGTTCAACTTCACAGCAAATACAGTCCTCACGGTGCCCAGGTATGGTAAGGCATGTTTGCTTACATTCACTGATCTGTGTATGAGCATGTTTTTTTACCGCTACATTAGAAAAAACAGTGGTGCCATGTTCCAGGAGTCAACTTTAATTCAAGGCAAAAAAAGAGACCTCTGTCTGCTTGAAACACAAACTCTTATTAATCACTAATAACATGAATCTAAGTGGAGAAAGTGTTTGTAAACTAAGTAAACTTCTTTAATGTCTGTCATGAAGACAGAAATTACTGACATTGTAGCCTGCTTCATGCCTTTAGCGGCCTTGTAGAGCTATTCTTTTGATCAACTATTTTGATTACAATTGCCAGAACAACAAAAGATCTTTCCTATATTACACAGAATATCTATTTTTCGAGCTCAGTCGTTGTTATTCTTTACATGTTCTCCTATGTACAAAGTGCTTGTATGAAGCCTTTAGAAAACAAGAACAAGAACAAAAAAAAGCCCCAAAAAGGAAAGGAATGCTAAAAAATATATGTTTCTCTAACAAAGCAATTTACTGTCAGCTTATGTTCTTGCATATTCAGGAACTACCTGCATTAAATACCATTGCAGTTGTATTTTCCTCTCTTGGTATAGCATCATTTTTCCAGCGTATATATAAAGGAAAGCAGATTTTTAAAGTGTGCCTTTTCTCCTTAACCAGGATCTCTCATAGATGAGATACCGTTGTCACCAAACGCTCACCAATAAGGGGGTTTTGGTAAGAAAACTGAGAAATGTTCCAAAACTGAGAAAACTCATAAATGTCAGTGTAGTCAGACTGACATTTTAATGACTTTTTATCTACTATTTGTTCAAGGCTGGATTACATAAGTTTTCCCTTAAACATCTTTCCCTGAAAAGCACTTCTAAGACAAGTACAGGTAAATTGGGTAGCCTCACAGTTTTGTCAAGAGTGTATTCAGTAGTAGTTTCAGCAAGGGTTATGTATATTGTACATAATATTGAACAAGAAATATTCTGATTGCAGACACTCAGGTATTTTCTCTAGTATTGCTAAAAGAGTTGTGTGGCAATGAAGAACATCCAAACTAGTACATTTGGAAGACTCTTGTTTGTCATTTTTATTCAAGACATGTTCTTGTTACAGAAATGGGTTTATCATAAACTAGAGAAGATGTGTAGCTGAAACACAAATCCAATTCTTCCCTGTGCCTACTGCACAGCCATGTTTCAGTCACCACAGCCCAGTCTTTAAGAAGAAATGCTTTCCAATGGCAGGAGCGGATGGTGGTAGGAGCTACACAGAGTGCGATTTTGGGAGTGCTGCACTGGTTAATGCAGAACGTGCTAAGAGCAACTCTTTGTAAGAGAGAGCAAAGTGCAAAATGTGGCTGACGGCATGCTTAGCTAGCCTGGTCAGCAGTGTGGGAAGATCTCCAGACAACAGCACAGCAGAGAAGCAATCAATATGCCCAACATCTGCTGTGTTTCCGTGAATGCATGACAAACTGAAGAAGTAGTGCAAAATTGAAAAACAAAAAGATGACACAGATGTTTGATGTGTTGGGTGATGCTCTCACCACACAGGCTGACTGACAGCTACCTCAGACGGCCTCAAGGTAAGACAATTAGGCAAACAGAGAAGGTCATCTTTCTACAGAATGTTTTCTGTAGCTCCAGTCACTATATCGGTGATCCAAGTTTTGTCCTGATTGCTAGTCTTGTGGAAGAAGTAGGATAAATCAGTGAATCAATGCATAAGTTAATTCAGTCGTTCTTTCTTGCAGGTGTACATACAATTTTTATGAATTTAATACTGCACACAGGGGTAATGAAGAAATAGGAGGGATCACTCATCCCTTTTGGAACAGGAAAGTCTATCAAAGGTGGCCAGTGGTCTGCAGAGTTGTGTACTGAAGAAATTTAGTTCTATCTACTACACTGTTGCCTCTTCACAAGCAATAGAGGGAAACCTGGACGTAGTGTTACTGATGCACAAAAGGTCAAACCAAAGATAGCCTTGTATCTCCTTTTGTAAGCTGCAAAATTTATGTTGGTGAAATTTCTGTCTCAGAGCCTAAGCTCGTGTCTAGCTGCGTTTATGCGAGCAATGAAAATATTACAGGAGCCCTGGTTTAACTGAGCTCTGTCTTCCACCTACTGCTTGAGCACTGCATTACTGACATCAATAACAAATTTTGAGTGCTATTACTGTTGACGAAGGAGGGAGATCTAAATATTAAGTGGCTGCCTGAGACACTACTGTAGTTAAGAATTCATTTAGAAAGAACAGACGGCCCAAAAAGAAAAATGTATATCTCAACTGAGGTGTTAAGAGGATTAAGGATTAAATAAGCAGAAGATCAGAGGCTAGAGTAGGGCCAAAATAAACAACTCTATTTAGTCAGGTATAAGAAGAGGAGATCAGAAGAAATTAGAGGAATTAGAAGACAGTGATGATGAAGGTGACTCACAGAGGATATTCAAGATACAGAGGTCACAGACAAGAGTTTCTAAACCACAAACTAGAATTGTTAAATCAAAACCAGATGACATGCAGAAAAACAGGCCATGATGGCCAGATGGCAAAATTCTGTGAAGAACTGTCTGAGGATAAAAAAAATACCTGTTAAATAATATTGCTTCAACAGGTGACAGAGAACCATGACATGAAAAACTGAAAAAAAGTTTACAGTCAAAAAAGTCAAGAGTAGCTCTAGGTACTAGGCAAGGTACTAATAGATTTTCCCAGGTTGAATGTCAGTACTAGGGATGATTTGTTCCAAGTTGGAACACGGAAGACTTTGTATTAATACTCATTCCATTACCATACAAAAATAATGGGAAGACTTGTATAAACAACATAAAACTTTCTATTATTCCATGGGATCAAAATCAACACTGGCAGCTTTCAGAGAAGGTCTTCAGAGACGTCAGCGCTCCCCAAAATTTTTTTTCCTCACAGAAAAATGAATAGCTTGATACAGCCTGTGTGAATTGGCCTCAGAGACAGTTTCTAACATTTCATACAAATTTATGATATTTGCCCATCTCTTCACAACCAGTGGGTTGTCCACTATCAGCTACAAGATGCAAACTTACATTTACTGACTTCTATCATCCTAAAAAACCATCACTCCTTATGTTGTTTACCAGAGTCTTTCAAATTCTGTGGCAGACATCCATGTTTCAGCAAACTTTGTTTTTTCATACTTGTTGCTTCCTTCCTCATTAGCACTAAACCAGTCACTAATTGGTGTGTAAAGCTCTCTAAAGGGACTTGGGCACTTTAAATTGTAGATCCTGAAAAATTCCCTTGCAGCTTGTACCTCAGTTTGATTGAGTTCGTACATGAGTACATTTCTAACTATAAAAATCTGTAAACACCTAAATATCTGCTTCTGAACCTGGCCAGACCTCACAGGTCCTGACAGCCGATGCACGTCGCACATGGCTGTTCAAAACAGCCTCCAAGAACAAGGAGGTGCATGACCTGATCTCATAGAAAAGTGCCTCATACGGAGTGGGGCAAAATAGTGCTGATGAACCCTACAGGAAGGGAGGTAAGGAGATGAGAGAGGACCTTCTACCATTTGCCCAGAATTCAGATAACTGAGTTTAACTTCCTTTAAAGTGTCAAGAGAACACAAGTCTGCATTGCCCATATTGCAGATGAGCACTATGCTGGAGGTGGTGTGGCTTCTGCCATTCCCTCCTTACTTAAAGGTGCAAGACTGACAGCTGGTCCACAAGCTGATGAGTCACACTGCAATGGGAGGAAGGTGGGGCTGGGGGGAGATCTCCAAGAGGCGGGTGGTCCAGGCATGAAAGAGCAGGAATCACTACAGACATCCTGATAACTATCTGACTTGTGAGTCAGAACCCAAAGATACCAGGATTAACAAACTTAAAAGCAAAAGACTTAGCCAGACAAAGATTGTATATAATCCAGTGTATATATAAACTCCTCTTACACTGCCCAGCCAGTGAGCCAAAGTGCTTGGAAAGGACTTCTTAGTGGGAAGTCACTATTTCTGATGGTTCTGAGAGATGAGTTAGAAAGCACAGTGTCTAGTTTCTTGCTTGTGAAACTTTGCTAGCCATGTTGAACACATATTTTTAGCTTAAGTAAAACAGAATTTCAGTGAAACATGGAGTAAAGGCCTTGTTCCCCTCCACTGTATGGTTATACAGCAGAGTGGCACAGATGAGGGATGTATGTCCAGAAGGCAGTGGAGCTGATACAAAGTATCTATGCAATAATATATAATTATGAAATATGTAAGCAGTCAGTATGTAATCCCAGGCCGAACTATGGTCTCCACTGATAGCAGTTAGTGCAAGATCACAGCTTCACGTGAGCAATATCCAACCTTTAATAGCATGTTTTCAGGTTGGGGGGGGGTTTCTTCCTTCTTCTTCTAAACGCACCTGCTCAGAAATACCCATATCTTGTTAATAATGCAGCATGTTAGATAATTTGGGTAATTCTAATACGTAGTTTAAAAAGACGGATCTGCTTTGTGAGTTGTGCATTATCTTCTTCGCCAGCTGGGGAAAGAAAAACCTATCTCTTTATCAAAGTGATAAATGAAAGAGCAGTGAAGGACGTACTTGATGGTGGGCTTTTTTTCCTCAGATAATTATTATTTGGATTCAACTTCTTTCCTAAGATAAAGGATTATTTAGTTTTTCAACTGCCAACAAACACTACTTTGTTAATTAGAGCCATTTCATGGGTACTTGTGTTACTTCATTTCCCATGGAGACATGTCTGGGGGATCATGGGAATTTTCTAACAATACCTCTGACAATTTGCTGTTTTATACGTAATCTGCACTGCTGCCCTTTGCTAAGGAATACCATCACAGCTACTGAACCTATACCATTTTATTATCTACAGCAAGACTATGTTTATAAGAAGACATTGCATATTATGAAAATCCTGAGAATCACAATTTTTCTGGTGCTACATCATCTGCTAATTAATTTTTTTCTAACTCGTGGCACAAAACAAGAAGAAAATCCTAAAAACAGCATATCTGATTTGTAGCAACCCCAAAGTGTAACTAATATTAGCACATTATCATGGTTCAAGCAGGGCAGGGAGAAAATAAATTCGTAGCTGAACCTCTTCAGGGGGAAAAAAATTTCGAATTTAATATACCACCCACAAGGAAGCCAGAAGCCATGTTTGCTATTGTTAAAAACCAACAAACAAAAAAACCCCCAATACATGCTCACCCTTTTTGGCAGTGCGGATCAGAGCCAAGGGATAACATCATATTGCTACACTCTGAGTGAGTGAAATCATGTTAGCGAGCGCTTTTATCTGAGTGTTGGTGACACCTAACAGATATTCCCCAGGGCACCGGCAGGTCACAGATTTGTTAAGACTTGGAGTAGTTGCTTTCCTGTAAAACTGTAATTCTTAATAATCTGTAGAAAAATTAGTTTTGCTAATCTTTTTGCTAGTGTTAGGTCACACATATGCCATCGTACCTGATTGGCCATTCAGACACTGGGTCTTGTGATTGCAGATATAACTCATAAATTGTAATGTAGGAGTAAAAAACATTGCAAACCACAGGAGAAGCACGGAGAGAAGAGGGAGGGGCAGGAAGCAGGTCAGTCTGTCGCAGGAAGCCAAATGGGCAAAATAACAGTAGGAGAAGAACAACAGCCAGATAAGGAGGAAGAGAAAGGAAAGGAAAAGAGAATTAGTGAAGAAAATGTTGATCCTGTGATGGAGTCTGTGTTGTCTTCCTCTAATTTCTGTCCTTTGGAAGGGTAATTGCAGTTTTCAGATAAAGTCGTGATTACATGGTGCACCCTGAAGCTCATCTGTGGTCCCATTTGCCATTTCTAAGAAACTGCGTAAAACCCCAAACGATCTTGCAGTAGTGCTTATTGGCAAAGGAAAGGATCAGTGATGGTCTTTCTGTCAATAAATATGTATGGAGTCTTAGCATGGCATTTGACAGCTGTGCTGTGGATGGCAGCTGTGGTCCTGCTCCCGCAGATGCAGACCATGCAGGAATGGGGAGGGGAAGGAAAAGCTTGAGAAGTTGCTGTCTGGCAGGTAAATACTTGGTGTAGGCATTTATGTAAAGAGCCATATTTAAACTTTCCTTCACTAGACTTTGATGCACTGTCACATCATGTGTGTAAGAGTCCTTGTCCCTGCTAAGACATAAGCTCTCAGGCATAACTTTTAAAATGGGTCTCTTTTTGAACTTAATGGAGCTGCTTTCATGCTTCAGATCAAGCTGGCAGGATTGGAGGCCTGATGGCATGACAAATAATAGCGGACTCCTAAGGGACTGGGGAGGCCAGATTCCAGCTTTCATCAGAGGGCACCACATTGTTGCACAGGAACAGAGCAGGGTTTGCACTAATTCTGTAATTTCTCCAGTGCAGCTCATGTCTCCTGCCATCCCCAAAAATAAAACAAAAAACGAGGAGAAAACAATAGCAAAGCTTGTCTCTTACTGTGTTTGGGAAGTGCCAAGCAGCTTGCGGAGGCTGCTGCTGCAAAAAACTAGCAAATGACAGTGATGTGAAGTTAATGAGGATCAGGACACTTGGCGGTGGAGGTTTCTGGGTTGCAGGAAGGAGGGGGGCTCTCAGGAGGTCCCGATAAGCATTAGCAGTTTTGGATGTTCAGCCAAAACTTTTGTGGTTTGCCTGTTAGTACTGAATCTCTTTTTTGTTCAGCCGTTACTTTATACTGTGCGGTCTGGCTAGCAGTTGTACAACAGCATTTAAAATATACAACATGCTGTGAGACAGAATGCAGCTACCTTGTCAAAGATGCCAGCATTAAATTACAAAGAGGCTAGTATATGCCATATATAGGATATAGCCATTTTGCCTGTAAAAGTCCAGATAGCCAACTTCTGTTATCATTGAGTTTAGGGTGCAGCAGCTGCCTTGAGTACAGCAAGGGAAGGTGAGGGAAGTACAAGGAAAGGGAGGTGGATGGTTCCATTTGGGTCCATAAGCAGTCTGGCCTGGGAGAATGAGAAAGAGAAGAGGTTGGTGATCTTTTTTTGGAATGAGTAAAATGGAAACAAATGTAGTTGTATGATGTCTCCACAGTGCTCATCACATGAGTGTGCAAGGGCTGTTTGCAGGGTGAATATAGCAGAGACAGTGATTATGGTTTTTGAGGTGAAACAGTGAAGAAGATCTACCTTTAGGTGTGGGGTTTGACTTTCTGTCTGTTTTTTTAATTTGATGAAATTGATTTCTTCTTGAACATTATTGGCTTTGAGAGAAAATATATGGAGCAGAGCATTTGAACAACAACATTACTGCGACACATCTTAATCCTTTGTGCTCTGCAACGGGTCCTTCTTTTCTTAGTAGTTAACTCTGTATTAGTGAGAATAAGTTCCATATTCTTAAAGGAGGTGGAACTAAAGATGCAGCTACCCCAGAAGCTGTGTAAGAATTACAGAGGAAAGCTTAAAAAGATCTCATAAGAGAAAACAAAGACACTAGATTAGCTTTGAACCTGGGAGTTTCCCACACCGCAAATCAAGTGCATTGTCAGAAAAGGCACAGGTGTACACCACATGTACAGGTTAAAATGTAGTCCTGAGTGCTGTGATGACAGTTCTGTGTTCATAATGTGTATATCCCAAAAAGTACTTATGCATCTGTTATAAATTCAGGTAGGATAGAGAGAGGGGAATTTATTTCTAAGTTACAATATTGTAAATACAGCTTTGCTCTATTGGTATCAATGCCAAATTATTCATAGGTGGATTTCTCCCAGAGGTTTTTCTTTTCCTTGTAATAATAGTTTTGTAGACACCAATATTTAAATGTCCCCCACTTTAAGACATGGAGAAAGATTATCTTGAGACTTTCTTGTGGTCTGATAAGAGCAGTGAGGAATTCTCTGCAGGAGCAGGTCTGATATGTACTGTGCTAAGGATATAAAAGGGATGAAAAACCCCTGGAGGTTTCACAGCTTTCTAAATGACACAATGCAGCATAAATGGAGGAGATGGGTTAAAATAGACCAGGAGTTTGAAGAACAAAACTGACATAAAGCTGTTTATGTGACATTGCCAAACCAAAAATGGTTTTGCATCAGAAACATGCAGAAGCTTACTTTTCCCACCTGGTACCACAGTAGGTGTTCCAGCAAAGTTTTTTATGTAGCACAGACATTGAAAGTAGCACATGCTTTTTGTAATTATGAAAAATCAGTAAGTTTTTCAGTTGCAATTTTGCACAAAAAAACGGTTTGGGCTCTGTGGCCCAGCTTTAGCAGGGTCCACATAAAGCTTGGCACATGATCAAACTTTAAAGGGCTGAAGCTTTTGGGGGATGCAGGGCATAGGGGATTGAACCATTCTGAAAAAAAAGCTCTGGTGCCTGTGTTTGTGAGATCCACCACCTTGGATCCTGAAAAGAAAGGGGGAAAATTTAAAGAAGGAGAAGGTATGTTGTGCCAACTCCATAAATGAATCACTTTGTTGTTTTTATTCATACCGTGCCCCTAGAAGCCCTGAGTCAGCTTCAGGCCAGTGTACTAGGCACTATATTCCACACAGAAGAAATAAAGTGATTTCTGTCATCAGGCTTTTACTGGCCAAAGAAAGATTTGCCAAATTGTTCTGCCATAAGAATGCATTAGTTGGCCAGGCTGGAAATGAGAGAGAGTTTGATCAAGAACTGAACACGGGTTTTGCATCAGCTCTGGTTAGTCCAGGTAACAATAATACTAAAAAAAAAGAGAAAAAAAAAAAAAAGAAAAAGATAGTGACCATTGTGCTTTAAGCATCTTTGGGAATTAATTAAAATACGTGAAAGGGTTAGCAATCAGCTGTGTGAACTTTGCTAAAAACCTGATCAATATTTACATAATTCATGCATCCCACTGAGTGAGAAGCTGGCAGTCAGAATAGCATCACTTCTACATAATACTACTGCAACAGGAAAAGGAAAATATTTTCTACATCCTGAATCAGTTATTTAAGCCCTCTCTACCTCCTTGGGAGTACGACAGAATCGATCAGCCAAGCTGAACACCACTGGCATTGCAAACATTTATTCATACCATCTGGTACAGAGTCAAATCCAAGTAACAAAGGCTTTTATTTTCCCACAAAGGCTGAAGGTTACATAAATGTTACCCACATACTTGTGGCATCCCAACATGTTATTCTCACGTGCTGTAGAGAGATTGACAATTCCCAGACCAGAACAAGACAGCCAGCCACGAAGATTCCTGCAGCACAATTGCTTACTAATACCACTAAATGTACATTTTAGACCCCTTGAAGAGCATTAAGTTCCCCTTGTTCCTTATTGCACAGATAATATACATGGTCCAACATGACAGGCAACATCTCCAGTGGTTAAATGTGAGGGTAGTAGTGTTGAGGTTTTTTTACTTATCTGGGATGACCACTTACTTGAACTCACTTATGGCTATATTTCATTCAGCTGCTCATAAATTAGCTTGGCATCCTGAACTCATGAAAGTAAATACATATTTGATGCTTCACCAGTGTATAGTCACTCTCACTTACTGCTTTTTTTTTCAAATATTCAGATGCCCACATGAAACTTGTTATCCTTCATCACAACTATAAATATCCTGTGAATGAGTTTTAAGACTTAAATGTTTTGTAAGGGGTTGTGCAAAAAGAAAAGTTCAAGAAATACAGACAGTACTTCAGAAAGTTTAATGATGTGGGGTAACCTGTTAAAAAAAATGTATTTTTTTCGTAACTTCCATTTCAGAATCTGGTGCACCTTATTTACAGCCTTACAATTAAGACATTTATATGAAACAGCTTCAGGCTTTTAGGGCACAAAGGTAAACTGAGATCTGAAACATGGCACGTTTGCTCACCTGCTGCTGGTCTCTCCTATTTATGAGATGCTCTAATGGGCCAGCTCCTCCAGCAGCTCCCGCTCCATGCAAGGGGCCACATCCTGCAGGCACAAAGCTGCCAAGGAAATTTTATATTTGAGCTTTCAGAAAAATAGACCTGGTCAGAATTGTTCTTTTCCTGAAGGAAACATTAAAATAAAATAAAAATGGGGGGGGAATTCACATATTTTTTTGGAGAAAAGAAAACACAGATAGAAAACTTCCTTTTTTTTTTCAACAAGAAATTGATGTGTTTCACATAAAAAATGGAAGATTTGTTTCTTCAATGTGCAGTTCATGCTTCTATTTTCATGATGTTTTATTCAGACTGTATTTTCCGTTAAAAACCCAGCACGTGCTCATTGCTTCCTGAGATATGTGAGACATCCTGAATCTCTCTGATTGAAGAGCATCAAATAAAATGTTATTAGGGAATATTGACTGCTCTGCTTTGATAGGAACAGGATTTTAACCATAAGGCCAGTAGGATCACTATGACATGGGGCACTGTATTCCCTAGCTCTAAAGATAAATCAGGGATGTGACATATACCACTGATTTTTTTTTTGACAAATTAAAAAAAATATCCTAAATTCAATTCCTTATGAAGCTACTGAGATCACCTAATGGTAGTAACAGAGAAAATGGGAAAATCGGGATGAGATAGTATAAACTTTCCAATAATCCTTTAAAGGTCTTCCTTTTAAAGCCAAGCCGTGGCCACACACGAGAGCCTTCTATGCAAACCTGTTTTTAAGAAGCTGCTATGGAAATTTCCATTCTTAAACATCAGGCCAGCCTCAACTCTTAGAAAACAACTTAGGAAGTCCCAAAGCCTGATACTGTCAGAAGTTGCAAGGGGTCCTTGAGGAAGAAATCACTGTATATCTACCCTGTTTATGTATTTCTTTTCCTTAGCCAGGCAATTGTGTTAGGCATGTGTCTCACCCACAACCAGGAGGATGTTTAAGAGTTCGGATTTCATAATGGCACACAGCTTTCTAGGCCAGGTAAAGCCTGGATGGCACCAGGCACTTTGTGCCTGGTAAAGGCAAATGAGACTTTAACTTTTCTCTTGTAACAACTTTATCTCAATATAAAACCTCCTACTGTCTCTTGAACATTTTATTCTTTAGTCAGTTAAATAATGCAACTGGCAAAAAAAGACCTAATTTATCCTTGTCTGACTGATTCCCAGTCACCTAAGAAAAGAAGCTGTCAAATAGAAAGCCAAATCCTGTGGCACCTACACAACAGAAGAAAGCAATGGGAATGTTCCCTGGGAGATCAAATAAGGACTCGAGTGTTTGATTTCTGTAGCAAGAATAGTGCACAATTTCCAGATGTTTATGACTTTGAAGAAAAACTGGTTTAGAGATAAGGATCTCAGAAGAGCTCACACTGAGTGCTGAGTGCTGTGCGTATGAGATGTGTGATACTTCACCCTGTGATCCATATAATAAAGGACAAGATATTCATTTAAGGCCCCAGACAAGACTGTCTGTTGGTCATGTAAGTCAGAAGTGTCTTAATGGCCTAGTTTCAGACTTCTGCAAAGCTAAAAAAAAGAAAAAGTTCACAAAACCTCAGCCCTTTCTACTGCCGTTATGAGACAGCTTGGTCAAAAAATTAGCATTCTTGACCATATTCCCAGCTTACCCTTCAGGACAGTGCCGGGGTCCTACAACACACATTTCATAAAATAGTATATTTGGTTCATAATCATGTACTGAATGAGCTGAAAAAAAAAGTTCTGCTAATTTCAATTATTTTCTTAAGATGCTGCAAGTAGATAGATTAAGGTTCAGGTATAAGGGAAGACAGCACTGGAGAGAGTATCATTATTGCTTTCAGTGTTTCTATTGCCATAAAAAGAGAACGATGAAGGGTTTTGCAGGACTGGGATAAGAATGGTAAAGAAAAAAATGTTTCAAAACAAAATCAACCTCTTTTGTGTAAACAGAAATCATTTTGCCAGAACAGTCAAAAGCAGGAAATTAATAACTTATCCTTCAGACTATTATAGCTGATTTTTAAAATTCTTATTTGCCATATAGATGAAAGGTAGGAATGTCGTATTTCCTTGGTACCTGAGCTCTAAAACAGAGGCGTCTCCCTCCCCAGGTGGAGAGTTCAGAGACAACACTGCAGAACTGAACTGGAGGACTTGTTTTTTCAGAATATTTGACTTTTATGTCTGGAGTTTGATAACATCAGTTAATTATGAAGGAATCTTTTATCCTTTCTAAATGTAGTTGACCCTAAATCATGCAGTTAGGCAAGAAAAGAGCAGTTCTCACAGTCTGAAATTAGAAAGAAAACTAGTAATCAGATAGAGATTGCTATTGGAGACAAACATTTGGATTTAAATTAAACTACTTCATATACTTATGTGTAAGTACCATGAAAGGTAGCACATGCTTAAGTATATCGATTATTAATCAGGTCCTTGAAATAGGCCCTCAAAATAGGCTTTAAGGGATATATCCTTTCTTCTCCTAGCAATGTTAAGTGTATTATTACACTTATTAAAGTGAGACCAGCCTCACTGAAATACATGGAAGCTCATATCCTAGTTCACCAGGTCTGCAAGTGCCAGGCACTAAAAGAAGCTTGTATAGGACAGGACGTGGCTTGTTGAGTTTTTAATCTGATTTTAACACTTTCATTGACCAGACTATACAGTTAGTATTTTAGAATATTTTGCTCCTTCTCTCCCTGTAAATCTACAGTTTAAAACAGGCATGTCCTTATTCAAAGCTTCCATAAGAAAGAGACTCTTGTGTTAAACATTTATGTCTTGCTGCTAGCTTTAAAAATTACTCATCTTTAATAAAGTTACCACAAACTGCACAATTTATTTTTGCACAACAGGAGTCTATCTTTTTTCCCTTTCCAGAAAATACACAAAAACAGGTGGCTAGATTTCCTGAGAAAAATCTCTTTTAAATGTTTACTTGTTTTAAGGTATACTTAGGAATTTTAAATGCTCTTAAGAAAGACTTTTTATTAAGTGAAGTTTCAGCAGTACTTTTTCTTTTCACCTGTAGTTTTAAATGTTCCCTAAATCTACATCTTATTTTGTTTTATGTCTGCACTGTTTATACATTATTTTCAGATCAGGAAAAAAATTCTTCAAATAACAGTTGAGAAATACGGCATGCAGTAGTGTTTTTCAAGTAGTTTGTAACAGTGGTTGCAGTTCATAAGGAATGCCTAAATACATGGTTATGTGGCTTATTTTAATTTCATAATTGTTGTAAACAATTGATACTATAAACACAGCGCAACATCTGAAAGGACTCCAGTGGACATTGTAGAAAAATGCTGTCCAGCCTTTTTCAAAAGTGTGAAAAAGGAAAGCCTAATACATTTCCAAAGTATTTTCTTGGGTTTGTTTTTTTTGTTTGTTTGGTTTGGTTTTTTGGGGTGGGTTGTTTTGGTTTTCATTTAAAGATTCTGGATTGTAACATCTGGATTAGACGAAGGGAGGTTTGGTTAATAAAACAATAAAATCTTTTGAATCCATATTCCTAGATGATATCATAGTTTTACAAAGAAGCCTTTTTCCCAGTGAAGTTCACAAATTAGATTTTGTTACTGGTTATGTTGCCATTTTTGGCAAACTAGAGTTTTATGAGCTGTTTTGGCTGAGCCGCCCTGTAAATCTGAAATAGCTTTGCCCTCCCATTTTACCTCCTTGCATACAACCATGAAACAACACAAAATATTGACAGAAGTGAACCCCTTTTCCATGACAGCTACCTAGCAGGTGGATGGCACTGTGGCTCTGGTGGCAGTTCCCAGGCAGCCTGGGATGAAACAGGATGCTGAACAGCTTCTGCAAGTGCCCAGAGCTCCCAGCTCTGCTGATTTCATTGGGATTTGAAGGCATTTAACACCTTGCAGTCAGTCACATCAGGCACTGTGGGCTCAGATCACCCTGCTTGTGGGGACTCCAGGCTCTTGCTTTCCATCTGACTCTGCGCAGTGCTTCCACTACCCGAAAGAGCCACACTTTTACCTCTTGAGCCTCTTTCTGATTTATGGATTTAGACACACTTGTCGTAGGCCTCAGAATGGAGGGATGTTAATACATTATCCAGCTGGAGTGCTAGGGTTTGCAATGTATTCCTGTTATTGTGTTAGAACCCCTGTTCTCTGTTATTTCATTTGTTGGTGTGTATATGAGTGCACCATGCCACACTACTACCAGGGATTTTCCTTCATCATATTGCTGTTGCAAATAATAAACTATTGAATAGCTGGGAGTTTTCTGATTCCTTTTATTCTCATGAAGAAAGAAATGATCGGATCTAAATCAGGAAATTCCAACATGGGTTTGCAGAACTGAAGAAGCTGTGGATGGGGTGGGAGAAGGGGAAGGTGAAAGGCAGATGAAAATTTATTTCATCTTCTTTTTCTGGGGAGGTGCCATGAATGTGGACTGCATTTCTACGTAGCAAATTTGAAAGAGTGTTGTGTAACTCATGTTCAAAATAGTAATTGAAATGTATAGTGTTTATTACATTCCCATATGTTTGTAATCGAGGTACAGCTCTAGTGGATGGGAAGCAAAAAGCTATACTTTGCTGCCTAGCATCAGAGCTGTTGCATATTCATTTAAATAGCTTTATTTATCTTCTTCCCCATAAAGAACCTTCCATACTGTAAATTTATTGAATGGTTAATGGCCCAAAAGTATGGGGTTCATTACAAAATGAAGTATTTATTGCAGTGTTAATTAAATAAAAGCATTGTAATCTTTCCAAATTGAACAATTATGCTCATTTGAACATTTTAAACAGAAAATCTTTTATGTACTAATTGAGTTGCATAATGAAAAGCACGTGTAATGGAAATTTTAATCAAAACAAATACTGAAATAATTTGAACACTTTTTACAATATAAAATGTCTACCTCAGTTTTTATTAGAAATATTATAACAGCCAGATTAGTTTCAGAACTCATGACCTTTGAGTGCGGTATATTATTTCTGAGCTGATAGGCCACCCTCACATACCAGTTGGCTAACCCCTTAAACATCAAAGTTACTGCTTGGCTACCAGCCTCAAACCATGACAGACTGGCTGCAAGCCCAAAACTTGACAGCCTGGCGCTAGGCCTGTAGCCTTAGCTGACAGCCTTTTCTGCAAGGGGCTGATGAATGATTCCTGGCAACTTGTGCTGCGCTCTGACTGACTGGGAGAATAGCATTCAATCAGAAAAATGTGCACAAAACCTCCGTAGGTCTGTAAGAGATGGCACTTTGCCGAATGCCCAGATCAACGGCATGTTCACACCCAATTTTTTATTTATTTATTAAATTTCACCGAGCAACTCTAGAATATTTGCAACTGCAATTATATTTCAAAAAGCTCAGCCACCTAACATCTAAATTTTATTCGAAATTCAAGACTATTCTTTTGCTTCTCTCTGTTTCCCATTCTGAACCCTTGCAGGCATAGTTGGCTTTGTTTTTCATTTGCGGACAAAAGCTGAATAATGCATATTCATTTGTGAGTCTGAATAAAATTCCTAAAAGATGAAATTGCATGCCACAGACTTGCAGCTGAATTTTTTTTCTGTTCAGAGGAAGGCATGTAACCCGGTCTCTTTTACTGGGAGTTTTCTTGTTTGTTGATTGGCATTTCCTAAATTCTATTCCCATTTAACAATTTTATAGTATTAAATCGAGGAAAAAGGAAAGGAACCATTTAGATCCTTTTCTTTGCTTGATATAATTGCACTGTAAGGGGAATGGTCCATTAGTTGACATCAAGATTTTGCTGGGATTATCAAGAGATTTAAGGATAAACCTCCAGAAAAAAAGCCCATGTAATTAAAAGGTATCAGCAGTAAGCTGACAGTATACTGATGAAAATGCTTTGGAAGCAAATTCCTACTCACTTTATCCTTAAAGGGAACAATTATATAGGAATATGTAATAGTAATCCCTTACAGTGACTGAACATGGAGGTTTCTATAATAAAATTGGCCTAATTGAATACAAGTGAAAAAAATGTGGTGTTATTAGGCAAAGAAGCTATATTTTACATATGAACTGGAACAAACAGTATGGCCATGAAATACATGTATAGCAAGGGATTTTAATGGAGCTAAAAGAATATCTGAAATGTAAAATCTGCAGACATGGTGAAAGCACCTGTGAGGGTGACTTTTTTTGTCTAGTGTACACTGACATAGGTAACAGTCTCTACAGGATGTTACTCCATACAGCACATACAGCATGTTATTCCATTACTCGTGTTGGTAACATGAAAGTCTACGTGCATTAGCAATTTTTTCCTGTTACACAATATGTCTTTGTAGCTGTTTGAGTGACAGGTTGCACGTTAACATAAATAGGCATTCATATGATACTAGTAAAGATGAGAGATGATGACACTGATATTTCTAGATCACTGCTAATGGGATATGACAAATCCTAGTGAAGAGTCAGCTATAGCAGTCTTTTATATTTCAAAAGCCATTTTCATCCCTTCTCCCAAAAAGTCTGAATGAATTAGAAGAGGAACCTCTTGCAGTGAAAACTTGTTCTTATTTTTCTTATATTAGTGAGGAATAGATGTCCTGCTGTTCAGAGCAGAGAGTCAGTGCAAGCAGGAGGGAATCTAGCTGTAGGCTTCCTGAAATTATCACATCATGATCTAGCAAGCTAGATGACAAAAAAAAAAAAAGCTATAAATGTGAAACAAATATGCAGAACAATATATAAACAGATCAGAAATCCTACTACTTTTTATGCATAGGGATGATTAATGCAATGACCAAGGATCGTGTTGAAAATATTGCCATGTTGTTATTTATTCTACATAGCCTTTTCCACCTCAGACACTGCAGAAAATATTCTTCTTTCCTGGGTTGCAGAGGGAACATTTCCATCCCAACGAGATTTGACTGTTTAAAAATCCAGGTGAGCAAAACTAAAATGACTTCCCTGAATAGTTTAACATAATATCCAGAATATACTTCCTAACTAAGAGATCTAAATTCCACTTAAGAAACCAAAAAGGAGAGGGGGTTTTTGTTGCTTTTTTTTTTTTTTTTAAAGCGGGAAAACCATTTGCAGTCTTATTGTAACCATCTGTGAGAAACACCAAGACAAATGAACTCGGGTTAGAAGGAGTAGCAGACAAAACATCACTGTGTGCACCCACCAAGAAGCACATTTGACAGTTCAACAGCTCACAGTTCAATCCAGGGCGCGGGGAGGAGGCAGTAGCTTGCGGCCTCTCTGCAGGGCTGGGCTGTGGGCAGCCTCCAGGGGAGGGGAAAGGGGAGGAAACACAACCGTGGAGAATTGTACTTTTTGTTGCGGAGGCATGAAGATGAGGACATTGATCCTGGAAGAAGAAACTCTTCCTTCTCTGAGTAAAAGCTGCCACTCTGCAGGCTCTGACCTCCTGCAGGGCAGCGCCCATCTCGCTTTCCAGGACCAGCATGGTGCAGATGTCCTGCCTTCTCCAAGGTCTTGGGCAGGAAAATAACAGAATATTGCACCCAGGTTGAAAAATATCATCCAGATGAACATACTACCGATGAGCTTTCAGTGGTGCTCTTCATGCAAAACAGCAAAAAAAGAGTAATTTTTGCCTGTAAGAATGAGAATGTTAACTATTATACTCCTAATAACTACTACAAGAAGGTGAAGGAGCTGCATTTGCATGGGCTGTCCATGAACTGTGGCAGCAGCTCCTGCAGGTGAGACCTGCACAGGGTTTGCTGCCTGCTCCCCTTGCCCACCGAGACAGGTTTCGTGCCTGGGGGACCCACCAGCTCCTTCCTCTGCCTGACCATCAGGACTGGCAGCAGATTTGGACTTGCTGGAGTGTTTCCTCCTGTCCTTCCGTGGTTATTGACAAGCATAGCAGCATTTTGTTGAGAATGAAGAGATAGCCCAGGTATTCCTATTCGCTGTTCTTTACTGGCTCTGTAGGAAGGCAATGGGATAAAGAGAGGAAGCAAGCAAGTACCTTATCTGCTAAACTGTTATGTAAATTGTGCCTAAGCCTAATGGAGAGCTTAGACACTGTAGAGACTTTCACAGTGTTGCTAATTTGTGGTTGTAAGCAGAACTATATTCAATTAGAGAAACAGCTACAGAAATCTCTCCTCCCAAAGTCCAACAAAATACAGGAAGAAGGAATAAGGGTTACAACATGTATCTCAAACATATTAGCAGGTGTTGAAGGAAACTGAAATTCACCTTCTTCCAGGGTTTATTTCAGGATTATGAAAAAGTAACATAAAGAAGGGCTGTTTCTCCTGCAATTGCCTCAAATTAATCATTTTAATCTTATTCTTACATGATATCTCATGTTACTTGGGATCAGGAGGTAAATGTCCCAATTGTTCCCACTAGCCAGCATGTTTTCAGAGTACAAATTCCTGGGAGGTGTGCTCGAAAACACCTCCTGGGCTGCTGCCGTCACTATGAGCCGAGGCCACAGCACTGGCCCAGAGCTAATCACCTTTCCCCGCCAGCAATGCACCCAGTGTTGATTTTGGGTCCACAACATTAGACCCACCATGACTGTGCTCCTTACTTGCTGTCGTAGATATGGTAATGAATATGCCAATATAGAAAGGGTAGGAGCCACAGCCCCGCAGAGTCTGCTCTGCCCTCAGCAGCTTCAGGTAAAAGGGCTTAGATGTGCATGCATCTGGGGACGAGCCTGCAGCCTGAGCCACTTAGCCCCTGGGCAGGGAGCAGAGCATCAGAGGCTTTATAGCAACTTTTGTACTTTTTATAGCACAAAGGTGTTAGTTTTTGATACCATTTAGGGGCCTGTCATAGAAATGTTTAAATTTTACCCACCTGCCCTCCCAAATAAGAAAGCCCTTTTGCAAGCATTTCCATTTCGAATACGAAATTAAAAGCAAAAATGGAAAGTGGGAGCTTTCCACTGGTGCCACTACAATTTCTAGGTATTGCCATTTTATTTGAATTAAATTAATTCAGTTTAGTAATTCCCAGTCTCAGTCAGGATTAAGATCTTCACTGCTGAGCTATGTACAGAGTGAAAGACCAGGTCATATCTTAGAGATCCCTTTTTTAAAGTACATGAAATGAAGTGAGGTGAAGAGAAAAGAGGATGACGGTCTTAGCAGAAGTCAAGTGCAGGGACCTGAGTAGTGGTTTGGCATATGGGTGGCAGAATAAATCTCCTGTTTGTCAAAGCTGTCCAATGTGATTTTTTTCATCAGTCACTTTGGTATGACTCATTAAAGACATTTAGGACTTAATTCTCATTGATTTTAGTGAGAGACAGGCACTCAGATACTCCTGAAAATCCCACGAGGCATGCATTTACATTTTTAGGTAATCAGATACAGCTAAAAAACGAGATTAGTTCTCTGTTAAATGGAGAAAATATCTTCATCACAGAGAAATTTGATGTTTAAAAGGCTAGAATATACTAAGATTTTTGGTTATTGCAATAATGTGAATCAGCTTTAAATACCTAAAACGGGCTGGAGGGACAGGGGTCCCGATGCTGGGCTGTTAATCACTGCTGTGGTCAAAATGGGCCAAATTCTACAGTCATTACTCAGGCAAAACTCCCGTGAAAAATCAGTGCAAGGTTTGCCAGGGTAAAGATTTGGACTTACAGTGGGTGATTGCTTAGTCTTTTATCATTTGTTAGATCAGCAAACTCCTCTCAGCATGCAGCATGCACACAGGATATAATTTAGACCACCTACAGAACAGCTTGTCTGATTCCTAACTGCAAGCCATTAAAAACTAGAATGTAAATATGATTTTTGAGCCAATAGTGCCATCAACATAGAATGGATTTCTGCTTCAAAATCAGAGGCATGTCTTGCCTGACTGGATTTCACAACCACCACTTGTCTGTGAATTGTCTTCTCGAGACTGAAGTAAAAAAGACCCTGAGCTGGTAACACGCTGCTAATTTAAGGACTATAATTAGATCAGAATATAGCCTGACTTTGGTTTAGTTGCAAAAGCACAGTCGGAGGAAAATTTTTCTCACCTGGATGCTGCTGTAGATTAGGAGCAACTCGGCTTACAGCAGCTCCTCAGTGCTGCAGAAGAGCGTGAAGCTCGGTCCACAATGCCCTGCATGAAAGGTTATTTTTAATTAGTGCTAGATTAGGGCTTCAGGAGCTAAATAAAGTTTAAGAACCTATTCTCTCAGGAGCCATACACACCCATGCTAGGCCATCAGAGCTAAATAACCAGAGTGACAGAAGTATAACAACAAACACTTCAGGAGCTGGAGGTAACTGAATGGCCAGAGATCTGAAGCAACCTGCCTGTAAGGGCATAGGGGAAGGCGGTAACGCACCCAGGAGCAGAAGCCTGGATGGGAATTAATGCCCCGTATCAACTGCACCCCGCTGCCAGCACTGCCTTGGCTGTTCTCATGCTTCAATGGATATTGTGTACACTATTCTTATGGTACTCTTGGTAATTTTAAGCACTCTAGAATCATAGCCATTTATAGTGTATGGAATTTCAGTGGTGTTTATATTTCCATGTGAAAACCACTGATATGATGACTTAGTCATTTATGTAACATTAGGGGATAGATGAAGATGGGGATCCTGGCCTCTTTCCATCCTAAAACATGTCTTATGTTTGTAACATTATACCACGTTTGCTTGGATGTATTTTTGCTGCATTGATGAATTTGTGATTAACGAGGTTTTATCATAAAAATTCTGTACACAACTATAAATTACATGCAATTATATGTGCAGAAACAAAGTAAAAAATATTTGGGTTGGAGTGCACAACTTTGATTTGGCCACATTTACTGGTTATACGCAACTGAATCTGGTAGTTTTTCTTACAAAAACAATGTAATTAAATAACAGTAATGATACTTTTTCATGCAGACTGAGTGACATAATGTGGCTTATTAATGAGAACAACAAAGAACAGTGGGATTAAATGTATCCCTGGTGTAACACAGTTGCTAAAAATCAACATTACCACTGGGACTAATTTGGTCTAAAATGGATTGTTTCCCAGAGGGTGTTGCTATGTGAAATCTTCTTATCTTTGAGAAAAAAGGAACAATGACCTCACTTTACATTTGCTTTCTTTTTCACTTGCCCATTTCCACTAGTTTCAGTGTGATTGTACAGGTGAAAATGGGGGCACGATTTGATCCCACCGTGTAAATAGATACAAAATTTAACATCCTGCTGGGGAGACAGAATGCTTTGAATCTGCCACTTTTCAAAGAGTTTGCAAACAACATAGCTATAACATATTAGTCTAATTTAACTTAAATATTTCCAGAGGATGTGTTAAACTGGTGAGCCTTAGACAGGAAACACTGTGTTATCTGAAGAATAATGAATTCCTAGAGGCTTCAGTTGTACCTGGCAGGATGAAATGACTAGACATAGTTTTAAAAATAACCCTTCTTTCAGATTTCAGAAACAACAGACATGTCCAGATGGCCTAGTGTTACCCTGATTGTGGTCAGGAATCGAACTCTGTAGGTACAGGGTAACTGAACAGTCAAAAATGCCCCTGTGTTTGGAGCATTACCTGATGCATGTCGTTAAATTAATTGTGAAATACTCACTGAACAGGTTGTTGTTAATGATTATCAATGATAAACTTTTTAAATTCAACCTGTTTTGCTTGCAAAAGTGTTGCTGTAATTAAGGCCTAATCCTGCAGTCAGTGTCCCTGTGTAAATAATTTAATTCAGTTCTGGACAGAAGAGCAATTCCAGTGGCTCAGAATTCATGCAAGTGCTCTATGTTCATAAATCTTTATGCATGTGTGATACAGGAAAAATAAATTTGGTCAGGAAAACTATTTCAGCTTTAAATTTCTAAGAAGTAATTAAAGGCGACAGTGAATAAAAATAAATTTTAAATTATGAAGCATAGGTTGATGGTTTCCACTTAACAATTTTAAAAACAAATTTATGCATGGGACGATTAATATAGAACAATAACACTGCACTGTCCTGAAGGCTAGAAATTGAAAAAGAATAATACATCAAGGTTATACTGAGATATAATACTCTATACCTAATTTTTGTGCAGAATAACATGTTTTTCTTGGATAGAAGAATTTTGTGTCAGCTCTTAACCATGTTACAGTTTCTTCTGGCATCCAGACTTGGGAAGCTAACATTTATCTAGTCAGGCTATTAGCACCTTACAGCCCAATCTGAAACTTTCTCTAGTCCCTCTACTAAATAAACTTAACAAAGAGTCTGGGTATCATAGTTTTCTCTTTACAGATGCCCTTTAACCTTCTTGACTGTTCCTAGGTAAATATTTATTTACATAAAACACAGTACTTCTGTGAAACACCAGTCTGCCTACCTCCACAGTCATTTCCTACAAAGGGGAAAAAGAAAAGAAAGCTTGTCGATATGCTTCAGTTTTCATTTGCTTCAGTGTAATCATCTTTTGTGATTTAAAAGCTGGGAATATGTTGATCTTCATTGCACTGCTGTTTTAAAGGAACAATAATGTATACACAGCCAGCTTTTGGTGCATGGATTGGAATAATGTTAATTTTAATCTAAAAGAAATTTAGTGCCCACTGAACAGCTTGGTTTACAATGTATCTTAGCTATGGATGGTGATAATAGTTGGGATGGTGTTTTAGAGAGGCTAAAACTACAGCCAGCTTGGTTGACTATTGAGCTATGTTACAGCTTTCTTCAGTGTAAAATTTAGTTTGAAAGTGTGTTATATATATAGGGTCTGGACACAGCATGACTTTTAATGGACACCTCCCCCCCCAAAATCCAGACAAGAGGACATTCGTCAGACTCCAGCATCCATTTCTAGCAGGCCGGTCATTAGGTGATAATATTTTAAGATTACCTAGGTGTTAAAAAAGTGTTTGAAATACTAATCAGAATTTAAAAAAAAATTCACATACAACTTAGTGTCCTTGTTGCTTTGACTTCAGCTTACTTGGTTTGAGTGTCCTCTCACCCTGATGTAAGGTGTTGCACTGGTACTTTGTGACCGGTGTTTACTTGTTCACAGGCTTTCTGCAGAGATCCTAGAGGTCACCATGTCTGAGGGGCTCCAGGGAATGGCGGTGACCATCCAGTCCTTCTCTGTGGCAGCCGTCACTGTCTCATGCGTGGTGGGAGGGGGTGTCTTTGGGAGAGGGACAATTAGACTGGCCAGGGAAGGAAAGCAAGCAGCAGTGTTTCAGTGCCTGCTTGACATCGTACTGATACACTGTGCATCCTCCCCATAAACGTCTGTTCCGACACACCATGCAGCGTCCAAGTGCCATTCAGTGCCGTGGTCGTAGTCGAGACAGTATGTTTTGAATTCCAGAATGCCTCTATTTTCGTTTTAAGGAAATACAATCCCATAGATAATTATTTCACTGCTGAAGGATGGCTTTCCAGGCATGGTACCTTCCCTTCTACAAAATCTATGTCTGTTTTATCAAAACCACCAGAAATCATAATAACTACCCTCCCCCCTGCCCCCTTTTTTTACACATAAATTTGCTATCATTCCTTCTCATACTTGAATGTTCTCCCACCTGTCCTCAATTTAATCCATGAATGTAAGCACATAAATCTTCATGACATTTTGGCAGAAAGTACCTATTTTCAGATTACTCCTTTAGGAAACTCTGAATCCAGGTGTTTGTTTTTTGCATAAAGTGTTGCAAAAGGGGAATTTTAATGTGACCATACAACCAAAAAACTGGTTACATTTGAAATTTTGTAGAAGGGTGGGCTAGTATGCGTGCAAACTTTACATATCTTTTCCACACCCTGAATTATATTCAGAGAGCTAAATTATAATTACTGCACCATCTGTAAAGGGAAGGAATACGGGATTTTTACTGCTACAAGCATGTGATTATGCAAACTTTGTTACGTGTAACGAACATGCACTGGATGTTTAAAAGTCCTTTATCACATTTGACAAAAAGGGATGAAAAGTGGAATGCTGATCTCAAAACATATTTTTGGGGTGGGGCGAAAGAAGAAAAAAAAAAAGAGATATGAAACAGTTGGCTATTTTTCTTTGGCCAGATGGTTGCTAAACAAAGATCAGAATCTATTTGAAAGTCTGATCATAAGGTCTGCACTAAATAGTTTTGACATAAGGACTGCATGATCTGAAATTTGAAAAGCCTTGTACCTTTAGTTACTACGGGACCTATAAGAACCCTAGCGTTATTTAAGGTTGTATGCTGAATTAAAACAGAGGTGCTCACTGTTTGCTCTCTACCAGCTTTTAGATACTGTATAGGAAACAGATTTCTTAGTAAGAGCTATTCTACAACTGCTGGGAAAAAAAAATCTCGCTCTTTTAAAATTACTCTAATTTGTCACCAAACTGAAAATGCCTCCCAAATAATTGATCATTAAAAAAAAATATCCTGTGTACCTAAGCACGTGTGTATGGATACCATATTAAAAAAATACAAAAAAGTCCTTTGTTTCTAAGGTGGTGAGGAGAGCATTGTATTTTGCAGTCTACAGTCTTTTACTTTTCTCCCAAAGGTGAGATTAGCTGGTGGGGGTGCTTTGTCTATTAATGGAACAAATAACTGACTGGGAGAAACTCAAAAAGGGGAGGAAAAGAAAAGGCTACCAAAAAGAAAAAAAAAAAAGAAGAAAATCTGACAGGGAATTAGTTGGCTTTTCTTCCTCTGATATAAAATCTTAGCACAGCCCTTCCCTTTCCCTAAAAAAATCCTATAGCAAAGCAGATCTACATCTCACCCACACCTTTTTCTCTTGAAAGGGGATGGAGGAACGGACCACACAGGACAGCGGTTACACTATATCTCTTAGCTCACACTCCTGGCAGGCAGTCAGATGTGATGGAGATAAGGGCGGTACAAGGAGTTTAGGCAGAGGATAAGAGCGTGCATTGTTCCAACATTGATATTCCCCACTATAGGCAGACGATTTTTTTTTCTTTAAATCCCATAATCACTTATATTTTGCAGAACAACAAAAAAACCTTTCTCCTTTTTGCTTCTAATGGACTAATCCTGCAGAAAGGCTTTGCTCTAAATTCATACTTTTCTATAGGGCCACAATCTCTTTTCTAGTGAAAAGGTTAATTCAAAGGTCTTTTGATCATGCCGGGCGGCCGGGAGCACTCCCGAGGTGGCAGTACAATTGCTGGCGCAGGAGGGGAGTGGCAGCTGTGGTGCTCGTGTCTCAGCACCCGCTCCCCTGTGCTCTTATAGTTTCTGGAGTTGACTATGACTCTGGGAGCCAAGATAAGACACCGACATAAGGAAGATTGATGCGTTGATTGTGCTGCATGAGACCATAGTGTTCAGCTGCTGCCGCTACCTCCTTTAACACCAGCACCAATCTCTTAGGTTTTGCAAATACAAAGGGGAGGGAGAGGCTGCGGTTGGGGCTCTCAGATGAGATGCCTGACATACCTGCTGTCACCTTTATGGTTCACTCTTGTATAGCACTCTTAAAGGTGAGCACAGTCAGCCCCTTGCACTCTGTCTCCCCAATGTACCTTTACTGAGAGAGAAAACAGAAATTTGGATGGGCCCGTGGAGTTGGCTGTTGTTACTGCTGCTTTTTTGGCATCATCAGAACAATCCCTTTAAAATCCCAACTTCCCATGAACTTACCCATTCTGATCTGAATTTCGGGTGCAGGGATTCCCGCTGGCCACCCTAATCTCCCGCCTGGGCAAAGGATTCTTTTCATGCTGATGGCACAAAGGACTTTGTGGCGAGTTTTACACAGTATGCGCAAATGAACCGATCTTCTGTTCGCAAGCAGGAGGAGAATTTTCTTTTTTTCTGTCCTTTTTAAGTATTCAGTTCATAGTGGTTTGTTCCTTTTACTCAACCAAGCTATCCCAGGGTAGAGAGCGAATTTCTTGCCAAAAATAGAAACATATTCTAGTTCTGGGAGGGAAATAGCTTTACTGTTCAGAAATAGCACTTTACACTTGCTCTAGCAATCCAGAACAGTTTATGGAGAAACATTATGCTGCTGATAAAAACAATTTATAAGGTGAAGTTATGCCCTAGGTTCAATGGGACTTGTCCGTGAACATCTGAGAGCAGAGATTGTTTCCCGAAGGCTCATGTTGTGCAGTCCTTTGCTGCTGAATACCAATACCAGCCCTAGCAGATATTCCCAAATAGAAAAAGTGGTAGTTGCTGCTATCTAAGGTAAAGATAAACTGAACAAGAGGCGTTATAATTAATCTCAAAAAAAGAACAAGTAGAAAAAAATTAGCTGAAAAAAGTATGTTCTCCTAAAGGAATGGTAGATATTTCTGATGTCCAAATGGGATTGTGTCTCTTAGGGGGGCTGATCTGATGTGTCCTTTGACACCAGAGCAACGGCATTTTCCAATCTCCCATCACATTGTCCCCTTCCCCTGCAGTGGAGCTGAGTCAGCCTTGAGAGCAGCGGAAGCAGATGTGCATTGTACAGCTCCAGCAAGCCAGCACAACCCCCCTGGGCTCACCACCACCCCCACTCCCCCTGCAGGTTCCTGCTCTTGGACCCTCTGTGCCAGCCTCTGACCCCTGGGCATTGGTGCAATGACCTTCCCTGGACACAAGCCTGTTGGGGCTGTCACTGGCCAGCCAGGGAGCCACCCACCAACTGCTGTTGGCCGTCGGGAAAATATTCAGGCATTGATTTTTTCTTTCTGTATGATAATAGCAGGAATGTCTACTCTTCTCTACTCTACCAGGCAGCAAATCCAGCACATGCTCTTTTTTTTTTTTTTTTTTACTTTGATCTCTTGAAACTGAAGATGGAGGGGACTATGAGTTTTCGTTGTTAAAGTGCATATGATGAAAATCACACAGGTGTCAGTGGCGAATTCCACTTTTCATTTTCCTGACTGAGTAAAACTGTTAGTAATTTCTGGGGCTTGGGTCCAATTTGAGCATTTTCTGGGTGAATGTCCCACTGATTCCTTCTTTCCTTTCGTTAGAAAGACGCCTTAATAATCAATGCTAAAATGCTAATTCGGGGAGGAGAAAATCCCCAGATTTTTCACAAAATTATTTCATTTTGGACCAATTATTAAAAATTTCAGAATTTCTTAATAGAAGAGAGGACATATTTTGCACAAATATATTTGTATTTTCCCTAGTCCTTAGCAGCTCCAAGTTTTCTTTCCCCTGAAATGGATGAAAGTTAGTTTTTGCATTTTTAAGATCTCAGAACTGCGTAATACTCACAGGCTGTTTCAGCATAATACTTCACAACTGTAATGCAGTTTTCATATTTTTAAGTGCTTTAGTAACTTAAACAATAGTATCAACAAGTTTTGATGTATAAAGCAAGTAATTACAGGAGTATAGTCAGTATTTCTCATACCAAGAGAAAATTAGCATGGTAATTAAATATGTGTCTACTTTGCATTGCAGCTGTATTTTTGCTAATCTAATCTAATAATCTTGTAAGGTTATAATCACTTTTCTTTTAAAGTACATCTGCTAGCTGGCATGGTGTGGCAAGCACAACTGATATTTGTTTTATTATAATCAGTGCCTTTGCAGTCATGTTGGAGTGCAAAGCAAAAAGAATCACCACTGAGGTCAGCTGATGATCCTTGGTGGGCTTTGGGTAGGGTTTGGTTTTCAGGAGAAAGGGAGAAGGGGCTCAATTTATGACACTGTGGCAGCATTAATACGTGACTTTGGGCATCCTATTTACTCTGTTCCCACTTCTTTCTTCTCTAGTTAGTCTCACTTTAGTTCCTAAGTGGTGATGTTTTGGAGAGTAAATTCAGCTGAATAAGTTTCCCAACTTCTGAGCTGGACAATATAGGGTTTAGGCACTTCTGTTCATCGAGCTGGTGAGTTTACTTGTTTTAAACCATTTCCCCCAGAGCCAGTATGGGGTACAAGCTGGCAGGTCTTCCAATATGTTATTTAGCTGGGTGCTTGACCAAAGTATGGCCATGGGCATCTGTGGACATTTCTGCTGGCTGCTCACTCTTTGCTTGGAGCTGACTCGGGTCCTGAGTGAATGAGAAAACCGTGTCAGCCCGATTCCTTCTGCTTATATCAGAGCTATGGTCTGATATACACTTGGTTGTGTGTATCGTCTGGATACTCAATGCACTTCAGCAAACTCTTCATCTCAAGTCCACAGGAAATTTCCAAGGAGATTATAAAAATAGCACTGTTGAAAACAGCAGCAGAAAAGACACATCTTATTTTTGTACATGTTGCAATTGTCTCCCGTTTACTAATCAGTAATAGTCTTTAGTAATAGCATTAACACGTGTTAAGTGAGCAGCTTTATTGCAGGAGAATGAACCCGTTCTGCATGTCTCTTGATTTTGCATTATTTGTTACCACAGTGACCAAATAGGACAGTATATTATCTGGTGAAGAAGAAAGCATTGTGTATTTAGCATTTGCTGTACATACATTCTCATAGTAGTTTTCTTAGGAAAAATTGGGCCAGATCTTCCTTTACTCAAGCTGATGATGCAGTGTCATACATTTACTAAATCAATACACCTCAGAGGAGATAGTGTTCTTAATTAAGCATACTAGTGAGAAAGGAGTGGTTGTGAGGATCTTAAAAATAAGCAAACAAATCCCTACCTCTGCATTTCAGTCCCAGATTCTCTCTGGATTAGAGTTGCTTAATCTAAACCACTGAAAGCAATGTAGTAATCCTAAAATAGATATCTAAATCCTTCCTGTTTTCATTGACACACTTCATGTAACTACTGCTATTTATTTGCTCCCCTCTTTAATTTGGCTATTTTTGATCTGAGCTCAGTGCAAATGGCACAGTATTTTATGACTGAAAAAGCAAGTGAATGGGCAGGTGGGGATGCCCAGCCCTCTCGGCCGCCCTGCAAGTATCTGTGCTCTTGCATGTTCAGACTCACACAGAGATGCTGTGGTGATTTCCGTTCTGAGCATGGTGGGGTCCACTATTTCTCTTGCATTGGTGGGGAGAAACGATAGATGAACATCCGCTGCTCTGCAACGAGCAATTCTGTGTAAAAGTGACCTCTATGGCTGAAATGGATGAAGTTTTTGGACAGTTTGTTTTACCAAAAAAAAATCTATTCAGGTCAACAAAAGCTAGCCAGAAATAATTTCACTCAAAAAAGAAACTAAACCCTAAACACCTCAGTTGGAATGAAATACTTGTCTGGCCCCAAAGAAAGAGCTTTAGCCAAGTTAGTTCTTGTTTGTTTTGGGGCAGCTGAAAATTCAGTGCTAACATCTGCTCACCCGCATTATTTTCCTGTTTTGCCAGCAAACTGTCTGCCCAGTTCTGCTTTACAAATTTTTGTCATTCTTCAGAGATGTAAACCAACCCCAACCAATCAACCAATCAAACAACCACCAACAACATCAAAACACCAGGGTTATCTGGTTGTCCAGTCCTCCACCTCAAACACCCACTGAAAGCAGGTGTTACCACCTACAGACCTCGCCCATAATCTGGGCTGCTTGAGCCCATAAGTGTTGGACTACAAATTTAGGCTTGAGCACATACTTATTTAAAAGCTTACTATGTTTTACTGGACAACAGCAGATGTGCTCAGATTGCAGGTACAATGCAGTGTGTGGAGGCCTGTAGTCCTGTCCCTGCGCCTGAAATGACCAGCACAGATAGGAAAAGCAGCTGGTGGATATCACTGAGAAGCAAAATTCCAGTGTCAGATATGCCCGTGCAAACTGGAAATGACTCAGCTGAAACCACTCAGGTCATTTCAGATTTATATGTACCAGAGGGGCGCTATTTGATCTCTTAGTTATTGATAACTTTCATACCATTTTAGAAAAAATCTCCTTTGTTTCTCTCTGCTTCTGCAACAGTCAGGCTTCACTGTAGGAGGGGAAAAGCTCTGAATTTCTGAGATGCAGTTTGGGAATTAAAACTCCAACAGCATGATACGCAGTGTTATGCCCATTTGTGCTGTATAAATAAATATCCCAAAATGTTTTTTAGATTCTGCCTTGTCTATTACTGAAACCAAGAGCATTTGTGCTTCCAAAATGATCCTCAGAGAGCTGCTTTGCATTTGCAGAGATTTTCAGATTGGCAGGGAGCCACTGGACAACTTACTGAAAGTCACTGAAAGCTAGAAGCAATGTGAGGGTTAGACATGGAAGCACAAATTCACAGATATTACAGGGCCAATTCAGATTTCACTTACAGAGGAGAATAACAGTAAAACACACTTCATTAGAAAGTAAATATATTGTTCCAAAAAATCCCTATTACCACTTCTATACCTAATACAATTCTTCCAGATGAAAACAATCCTCAAAAGAAAAAAACCCAACAATTCTGCTGGCTGTTGAGTAAAGCTATCGTGAGGAGGATAGTCAGAGTGCAAACACCTAGCTATGTGAATTGTTTTTGCAGAGGTTAAGGCTGAAAGTATGAACTACAATTAACAAGAAGTTCTTTTTTTTGTTCACACCTTTTTTTTTAATTATCCAGTCTGTTTGTTCAAAATTACTTGCCATTTCTTCAAAATATTGTTTTGCTTTTTGAATAGTACACAAGCGGTTCACTGTAAGGGCTCACTATTCAAATGTCAGAAGCCTCAGTGTGGTTAGCTTCTGAAGTGATGTGGTATTGTTTCTGGTCGCTGATTGGGTGATTTATGTAATCCAATGAATTGCAAATTGCAAACATAACAATGGATAATTAGTGCTATCTTTGAAAGTCTGACTCGTCATCCCTGTATGCCTCAAGTTCTCCATTTACAAGTGGTGATAATAGTGTGCAGCACACTGGAATGATATATGCTTTTCTGCTGAGATGCTGTGGGGACTATTGAATGAGATGATGTCTTTGGTGAGAGCCATCAGGAAGAGCTCTGCTGAATTGTGGCACTTGCAGATGACATTTGTTTAAGCTGCAGCTTTAAATTCAGCCCAGTTTGCTTCTTCATGGAAGCTGTGTTTTGTCCTGCAGGCGCCTGAATTTCTCTTAGAGCATCAAAGTTGCTTGGGACTTTTACAGGGTCTTAGCATAAAAGGTGCATGTTGGCTGTTTTGATTAAAGCAAAGGAACCAAACTAAGGGAAATGCAATCAAGAGCCACATGTTAGGTCTTTGCCCACACCTTGTACCTGCAGAGGAGCTGGGTGCTCCTGTCAGCTCCTGTCCTGAGGGCAGGGGCGGGCAGCATGTGGCCACAGTAGCCACGCCATGCCAGGAGCACCAGGTATGGGGCAGGCGCTGCTGTCCCTCTCCCTGGCTGGAGGCAGCTTGTGGGGCTGGGGAAACCCCTCACTTGATCCCAGTTTGGCAGCCAGCTTAGAAGACCATGCAACCCCACACACCCTGCCTGCACCTGCCACCAGGACACCATACACTTGCCCCAGACTGCCCTCGTTTCTTCTCCTGGCACCTCACTTCAGTTTCCATATAACCTGAAGCATATGATGACTCACCAGTTCATCAGCAGAGATGACATGCCTGGGAGTCACCTAAATCCTCAAAGATGAAACCAACATTTAAATTCACCTGGTTAGCTCTCAATCTCTGTGCTGAGCTGGGAAGCAGGCAAGAGGTGGCTTTGAGAGCAGCAGCTGCCCAGCGTCAGACCTCAGAAGTGAAATTAAGTCATACTGGGGCAAGGGGTATACTTTCCAAGGACACACGTGATTATTTGGGCTCTTTTAAATAAGGTATTTTATAACAATAATCTACCCTCTTCTGAAGCACATGGGAGGTGTTTTTGTGGGCCAGTGGTTGGGCAGGATATAGGGAAGCAGGTGGACAGGGGAAAGTGCCACCAATTAGACTGGATTATTGGTAATTTTACCTTTAGTTCTCAGAGAAAAAAGGTGTCCATGTCAATAAAGGAAGTGGACCAAACATAACTATATCAGCATACTGAAATGCACAGGACCACATAAGGGACAATCAGTACAGAGAATGTACTTGAAAAATAATTCTACTACAACTGATGAAGCAGGTTCAGTATTAGTATAACTGGATAGAGGATTTGGTGGTCTAAACAGGGGGCAAATGCTTTTTAAGGGCAAACCAATCTGCATCTCTGACTCTCATATATTACATGTTACAGATCCCAGAGATGTGTTCACAATATCTGCCTAAAGGCTGCAGACTGACAGGCACGCTGGATGCATGGCAGCTTTCCTGGCAAGCATTTACTTGTAATCCTCTGGTTTGGCTATATGATGGGAGTTGCTGTTTCTGTACTACACTAAGCACACTAGATTTGCTTTGTCACCAGCATTCTGTGCAGGGAAGACTGCATGCTAAGCTGACTTTTGGGAGGGTGCGAGGGAGAACAGCTGTACAGCCAATAATTAATTCCATAATTGCTTTAACCTAGACCAAAACTGAGACAAACCTTAGATGGAAAAACAGTGCTGCCAATACTGTGATCAGCTGTCTGTGTAGCCAGGAAATGCTAATGAAATAGGTTCAGCAACATCAAGAAAGAGGTCAGCAGACCTGAACCCCATCCTTAGAAGTGCAAGAGAGCCTTTTAAAAGTAAGATTTCCAAAATGCGGGTATGATTAGTTTCCCTGCAAAAGTTAGCAAGTGCTCCATGCTGACTGAAAAAGCTGTGAAAGGCAGAGAGGCACATTCACAGCTGTGTCCCTCCTGTGAGAAGCTATTGCCCATCCTTTGCATCTGGAAGCCTAGTGGACAATACAAATGTTTTCTTTCCATAGTTTCTGCCTAGATGCTCCCTTCACACAGACTGCTTGGATGTTGCCAGATCCTCAACTGTTGAACTTCCTCCAGACAGAGACACACCAAGAAACAGAGATACTTTTTTCAGTATTTCTTCTTTTTTTAGATACTTCTGCCAAAGTTGCTTCCAAATGGACCGACGTCAGCAGGTGGTTTGTGCGTGGTTTGTGATCCAGCTGCACAAGTCTTTCTCATTGCTGTAAAAAGCATATCCCAGCAATGACATCCATAGCCTCTTGCATAGGCCTGAAGCTCAAGGCCTCTCATTTAGATGAGATCAGTGGGGTCATACCTTCCCCTGTTTCAGACCTGTAGGATGCTCTTGTGCTGCAGCTTCCCAGGCATGCTGGCAGACCGCCCACATGGGGCAGCTCTTGCTGACTAGCTCTGGGAATAGAGGGAAGGTTTCAGGCACAGGGAACTGGCACAAGTATCCTCTCACACCACCTGCTCACAGTGGGATATTTTCAAAGCTTTGAGTGGGATTTTTAAACTGTGTGTTATCAGCACAGTGCAAAGAAAACATATGGCAAAAGCTCCATGCATTGAGCTGAATATGCAGCTGATTGATGGTGAGCTGAAGATCTTGAGCTCAACTATCCTGTCCAAATGAGTACTGTTGGCTTAGCTGTGCCAGTTTTCTTATGAGATTCTTTAAATAGCTGCATAAATAAAGTAGCTAAGATATTTTCTCAATGCCTTTGGGTATCCACCTTGGATTTTAATTTTCTGCCTCACAGAAAATGATGTTTGCATATTACAGTGGTGAAACATCATCAAAATATCTTTACATGATACATAAAAAGGAAACTATATAGCAGAACAGAGCAAACTGTCAGTAACCGCAATACCAACTATACAGCCTTTCATTGCAGTGCTACTTGACAGTAACGCTGCCTTGCACGTGTAATTGCTAGTTTCTAAATGTATTACTGGCTTTCAGGGGGAATTACTACAGAAATGATCCACAACAATTTTTCTGTATTTCATTTGTGGAAGTTCCACAAGCTTTGCCCTTTCTCTTTGCTGTGAAATTGGAGGAAACTGCTGGTCTCCCACTGAAAAAAATGAAGGCACTCATAATCTGAATGCTGATATTTGTAATGACACATTCAACAGACTCATTAAAGTGCTGTTTCTGGACAAGTGCTTGGCATGAAAAAAAATTCTATATCTATATAAATAATAAAAAATAAAAATTATCTACAAGTATTTATATGTACGTATTTGCAGTCCCTCACCATTGCTCGCTGGCAGCCAGGTGCACAAGGCTGCCATCTAAGTGGCTGCTGGCTACTGTGGAAAGGGTAGAGGCAAAAGTGGAACTGTAATTGTATGAAGAGATGATGAAAAATTTCTGCCTACAATGAGAAGGTGGCATATTTGCTATGGCTGTCTGCCCTGTAAGTCAGTCTGTCCTTGGCAAGAATCAAGAAAGCTTAGTAAACATCCGTTACCTTTTAATTTAAAGTCTATTTAGTGCACTTCAAATATGTACGCTCCTGAAACCAGGGGTTTGGTTTTAGCCTCTCTTGACCAGTTAAATGCATATTATTTATGTATTTAAATGAATTTAAAATACTGTAAACAAAGCAGCAGTTCCTTCTCTGACAGTATCAGTCTAAATGGGGAGTAAGTTTGTTTCATTGATGCTCTTCCCCCTCATCAATAGTATACATGAGCACAGATTTCATCTTTACATGCTATAATCTGTGAACTATTGTTAATTCATTTTCTGGTGGACTAATGAACAACAGACATTTAGTTCTTTTTCACTGCTACTTCATACTTATACTATGTTTCCCAGAAGTGAAACACTTTATTCTAAATTAGAGTTCTGGAATTTATTATTTTTTCTTCTTGTTTCTGATGACCGCAACTATTTTTCATAAGCAGCCCCATTTCTTTAGTTTGTGCCAGCTATGGAGAAAGGATAATGGGGGGAAAATAAATCACAAATATGACAATCGTAATAGCTGGCATGAATGTCCTTTTCCAATGTACTGCTTTTAGCTCTTCAATTTTTTGCAAAGAAGTGCAGACGTAGTACTTCATTGGAACAGGTCACAGGAAAATTGACTATCTAGTAAAATATGAGAGGCACCACAAAATAGATGTGTTAGTAGCACAATAACTACTACTGCTGTTGGAATACAATGGTAGCAACCATTGGTACTATTGTCCATGCTTTGTAGTGCTAAATCAGCAATTGAAGTCCCTATGCCCTGGGAAGTGCACAGCAAAAGTTTTGGTCCCTAACTTCTATTCCTTTCATATCCTTTGTTTAAAGAGTTCTTTTACAAACAATAATACAATCATTTTATACTCTGCATGGGCTAACCATGTGAGGGCAAACATCACCCCCATTCGCTTTCACCACGTGGCATACTTACCTGTAGACAACAAGACTCATCTGAACTCAGCGCCCCGGGTGCCCCCAGGGACGGACAGGAGGAGGGAGGTGCCATGGGGCAGACATGCACTTACACCACCAGCAGCGAGGCTGCACTGCGAGGGCCAGATATGGCTCCCCTGTGCTGCCCTGCTGTCACCACTGAAGGGGTTGAACATCATCAACCACCTTCTCCAGAACACCTCTTTTTTACCCAGTGAAGGCTATTAACAGAGTTAATAACATGGTCACTCACTGCAAGCAAGCTTAAAATTCAGCATTGGAAATGTTACCGCACTTAATTTTGTTTTCACATTTCTGTAAGATACAGTATGACTAACATTTTTGTAGTGCTGAGTTTTACCTGTTCTGTAGTGCTTCATTCTTGTTTTTTATCCAGATATATGATTTGGGCTGAATAAATATTTGTATTTCCCTTGCTTTTCCTATTAACTGCTTTTAGAGTAGCTCGTTTAAAACAAATTAGTAAAAATGAAATCTCATTAATGAAACAGAGAGGACAGGACACGCTTATATTGAGATTCATGTCTGATTGCATTAAGAAGAAAAAAATCTAGTTATAGTTTAGTTTTGCACCAACTCAAATCCCAAGAGATTACAGCTTCAGTTTTGACTCACCTCTGTGATACTGGCACAGAAGGCAGAGCCCAAATCACATCCTTGTGCCCCCCCATGAAACATCTGGGCTTCACCAGTTCAAAGGGAGGGAATAGAGTGAGGGTCTGATCCTGTGACTTTTCTCCAGGGAGATTCCCATCATACCTGTGAAAGAATAAAACTAAACAAGTCAACTGCATGGTTAATATTTTTATTGATTTTTTTTACTAAGGAAAGCAGTAGGCAGATGTCTATAAAACATGTCTAGGCTTAATCTAGTTGGCCACTGGATGTCACTGATGGCCTCAGAAATACAATGGTAGTATGTAAAAAAAATCATGAACAGGTATTAAAAGAAAACTCTCTACCTCATCTATACATTTGAAGGGGAGATTAACAGTGTCTCATTAGCTTTGAAAGATGTTATTACTGGAGTTTTTAAGTCCTTGGTGCAAATGTGTGCAAAACTTTCTCACTGTGGTAAAAGAAAAATGGCTTCTTCATATAGTAACAGAATAAAATACCTACTGTTTCCATAAGCTGATGCAGAACCTTATTATGATCACAGATAGCCAAACTGGTGAGAGAGAAATTGTATCTGAAACTCACCCAGGTCAAGGTCAAACATCCTGAAGAGTTTAAAATGCATAAAAGATATTTTTTTACTTAGTTCTTTTCTTCCCCCTCGTATAGTCCCCCTTTAACTCTGAATGGGAAATGCCAATCTGTCAAAAAGAAAGATCACATTTGAGTGATTCCTGAGCCAGCCTGAAGCCGGAGGTACCAAAGGTCTGGTTTTGTTGGCTGGGGAGTTTGGGTAACTCAGAAAAATCCTCTGGCATTTTGGGTGCTCACCCATGCTGAAAGGAACTCCTGCATTTGGGGAGATTTGCTAGTTGTCATGACCTTTAGCTAATGTACCCTAAACTGGCAGGAAAGAAAATTGCCTTTGTTTTGGTAGGTGAAAATATGTTAGTGTCTAATGCCTTAGTCCTCTGGTAAGGGAGAAGAAACTCCCCACTAAATCAAGCCGAGACTTGTGCTCTGTAGAGTGGTTTCGCCATTGCTAAACATCTGCTGGGCCCATTAGTAACTAAAACACATTTCTGGAAGGAGCAAATATGATTGTTATTTCCCTACATTTTCTTGGGGTAAAAGTTGAATGAGTTTGTATGAGACTGAGAGCTGAGTTACTTCTGTTGGAGTGCCTCAGCAAAAAGAAGTGACAACTGCTGATGGTGACTATATGAAAAATATCTTCATTAAACATTTGAACACATCTGGTGTTGGCCAAGTTATTTCCAGAAGACAAAGCAGCCATAGGCTGAGCTGAGTTCCTAGCAATACTAGGAAGACAAGGCTCCTGAATGCTTGCTGAAGAGCTAGAGGGCTGCTGAAACCAAAAATTCAGGGGTTAATTTTCATACTAAGCTCACATTTAGAAAAACATGAAACAGATGTTCATATCAAAATCTGGTATTTTTCCGTAAGAGCCAAACATGAAAAAGAAGTGAAGTTAAAGCATGCATGCTAATAGCTCCTTTCAAATAGTTTAGTCTTTTTCAAATGCATAGATGTTCAGAAAATCTCAGTCTAAGCAAATCTGTGTAACGTAAAAAAAGTCTCTGCCCTCTTAAGCTAACAGAGTTGCTGCTTTATCTCAACAGGAAAGAACTTGTCTCTTGGGGTCTTCTGTCTCACCATCGAATTCTTGCGCTAAATTAACTTATTAATCGGTGTGTACATATGTCTGTATATATAAGGATAACATGTGGCAAACAGGCAACCTGCACAGGGAGATACTGACCATGCTGAGGCTGCTCACGGAAAGAACGATGCAAAGCGTAGCTAAAACGGTCCTTTGCCAGGTCCCTCTATGATCAAAGCTATAGTGATAGTCAGACATGACACCATAAATGAGAAATGTAGCACAAATAATACAGAATCAACGATGTATTGTACTCAGCGTTTTTCCAGCAATTTGCTGTATTAGTGCTTTGGTCATCTGACACCTGGGGCAGCCCCTGGATCGTTGTAAGCTCTGCAGCTGCTGTGTTCGCTGTAGCTCACCAGACTTTGGATGCAGCTCAGGTGGCTGCATGTATGAATCCCTGTCTGTACATCCAGCTGACTTCCAGATAGACGCTGTAGAAGACTGGAGCTGCTGCTGCTGCTATTTTTGTAAATCTAGAGAATACTTAAAAGTAGAAAAATGCATAATTGTTTTGGGTAAAGTCAGCTTCTCTGACACTAGCAGCTTTGTGAATGATACTGAAGATACTGCTTGTGCAAGCATGTTTTTGGCAAAGTCTGCTCAGAACTGCTCTAGTTTAATCTAAACTGCACCTCACCACTTCTGCTGGCTGCAATTCTTTATCCAGAACATTTTTTCCAGCTGTGTTGACTGGCTTTTTCAGAGATTGTGGACATTTTCTCTCTGTTTTCTTCTCCCTACTTGGCCTGTTCTTTAGGTTTCCTTCCAGCTACTCAAAGCCATGCAGATCTAGCTCCATGAAGGATTTACACGTTAAACACCCCAACAGGCAAAGGCCAACCAGAGGTCCATCAAGAGCTGCATTCTGTCTCTGATGTCACCAATAGCAAGGGGATTGTGCCCTACCCAGCCCATCCTTCTGTGCCTGCCACTGTGACCAGTTGTTGGTACCTTTTTCTGCACCTTTTCTGGTTCTACTATTTTTGAAATTTAGGAAGCCAGGATTGTACCTGGTATTCAAAATATAGGTGTAGGGTAGTTCTCAGTTTTGTTTTTCTTTCCTAATAATTCCTTATGGTCTAGCTTGTCTGTGAAATGATGTTCTCCTAAACACATCTATTATGGCTCCAGATCTCATTCCTTGGGAGGGCTAGTAAGTACTTTGGTGCCTCCCTTTCAGTCTGTGCAGGGCTGTGTGTTCATTGCCATTTTAGCATCCAGCCACCCGGTGCCATACAGTTCTTCTGCAAATGTTTTTTGTTATCTTTCAGAACCTGGTATCAGTAGCAAATGTTGCCAACTCATTTGTTATTCCTTTTCCAATTTATGGTGGTTGCAAAGCCAATTTTCTCTAGTTAGGGACATCAACAATCTCTGGCATTTTGTTTAAGATTTGCAGGAGGTTTGCAGAATCTATTTTTTATGCTTTGGTAGTAAAGAGTCTTGCAGATTTAAGTTGGTCTCTCTGGCACAATAATTATACGTGGTCCAGAGTAGGGTCAGTGAACCATCTAGGATACCTTGTGTGAGAAATAGGGATGCCACATGGGGAATGCCCATATGTGTCACAAAACACTACAACTGCACTGTATTGCTGCGACTGATAGGTGAAATAGATGTGGTAAGGAGCACACCTTCCCATGGTTATGAAGCCATTGCGTTTTTAAGCGACTTGGGCTGAATAGCCTAACTCAAGATGCTCCAAGAGCTGTGCCAGGACATGCTTTTGACACATTACAAAGACACTAGTTCAAAATTCATGGCATTGGGTTCTGGCAGGAGCAGCCAAGGCAATGTGCAGCTCGGCTCAGGTTTGCTGCAGAGATGTTATCCAAGCTTAAAGGAGATAACAACTGCAGTGTGGTCATTTGCTAAGGCCTAGGGAAAGAGGCTATGCATTGGTGCAGCAAGCAGTGAAGTGACAGGACTTGTGCACACAGAGGTTGGGAAAATTACAATAGTTGGGCAATGGGGGAAGGAGAAGGGGCCAGGTACAGTCTTTGGAAGGACTAGGCTGTCTTTGAGAGCTGCTTAACCTTCATTTTCATTGTGAATTGATGTTGCTAACACAGAACTAAAGCACATCTCACTTACTTATTTTGCTATGGAACTTGAGACTAAAGCAAGCAACTGAATAAGTATTTATAAAGTGGGTTTTTCCTACTGAAGAAAAAAGGAGAAGAAAAAACCAGCTGATGCTCTCTCACACCAGCTAATACTCTTTTAAGAGACCTGTTAGTCTTATGGTAGAATGCAATGCTGTCCAAAGATAGCTGATCTTGCTCTCAAAGAGTAAAGCTGAGTGCCAGGAACACCACAATTGTGGTGGAATAGCCCTTGGTCTGGCTGGAGCACCTCTGCATGCCCCTGTGTTTTCTTCCATGTGGACATTGCTATTCCTAATCTCCTGAATCAAGTACCAAGCCAGTGCCTTAATCTAAATAAGGCTGCTAATAAGAATAATTATAAGCAGGTTATAGGTCCCAGTCCTGGACTTAGGCCAGGCTTCCACTACAAACTACAATATCAGTCAAAGAGTATTATCCCTTGTTGTGTCAGCAAAAGTCCCTGCTGTGGACTTAGTTATGACAAAACTGTGTGTTCACCAGGGTAGCTTATTTCACCCATATTACGCAGCAGAAGTGCAGTTTTGCCAGAATAAACATGTCTGCGCCAAGTGCTAGACCAGTTCTCTAGAAATAGCTACACTGGGAAAGCACTCTGCTATGGCCCAGGTTTAGGCATAGGGAGATTGGGAGATCCTGCCCTAGCATAGATAAGACTACAAGGCATAAGGTCAGACAGTGAGAGACCGAGAAATGTCTCAATTCCTAACGTTACTGTCTCCTTGCAATGAGGTATTGGCAACTTGAGACAAGCTGCCTCATGCAGAGGAGCTACAGGCCAAGGGAAGCTAACTATTTCTGTCTTGTTTAATTTGACCACTTAAACAGTTAATCCCTTTGCAATACCATTTTTTGGCATAGATACCACATCTGTCTATTTCTGAAAAGATCTTTTTACTAATGTAGCTTTTTAATATATGAAACAGTTTGCATCAGATTACAGTGCCTTAGCAGTAGCAGACCACTATGCACCTACAGGGCATGCATACAGACACACGGACATATGCATCCACACATGCACATTACCTCTAAATGTTTCTGCTCTCTCCCATCTCCTAGTTCTTCTCTGTGATGCCCAGTTTTCCCTCTTTGCTCCCCATCAGAAACAAAGCAGAACATGCCCCGGGCAAGTTGTATTCCTGTGTACTGAGGCTTTATGTATAAAATCCAGGGCGTAACAGATTATCTTTGATATTTTTTACTTGCTCAGCTTTTTTATCTTCTGTTTCACTGGCTGTGTTGCTACCTTATTCAAGCATGTTTAACCTAAGCTCTGCTTTGCTTTAAACCCACCCTTACTTGCAAATACTGGACATACTGGAGAGAGATCCATGAAGGGCCACGACGATGATTAAGGGACTGGAGCACCTTTCCTATGAGGAAAGGCTGAGGGAGCTGGGACTGTTTAGTCTAGAGAAGAGAAGGCTCATGAGAGATCTCATCAATGCATATAAATACCTGAAGGGAGGGTGTAAAGAAGATGGAGCCAGGCTCTTTTCAGTGGTGCCCAGTGACAGGACCAGAGGCAATGGGCACAAACTGAAACACAGGAGGGTCCGTGTGAACATCAGGAAACATTTTTTACTGTGAGGGTAACCAAGCACTAGCACAGGTTGACCAGAGAGGTTGTAGAGTCTCCATCCTTGGAGGAGTTCAAAAGCCATCTGGACGTGGTCCGGGGCAACTGGCTCTAGGTTGCCCTGCTCGAGCAGGGGGATTGGACCAGATGACCTCCAGAGCTCCCTTCCAACATAAACCATTCTGCGATTCTGTGAAATAGGATAGTAGATTAGAACTTGTATTAGGTTCAGCAGGACATTGGTCCAGGAAATGAGTTTTTCTTCTCATTTTGTAAGAAGTTTGTGACAACTGCAGGGCACACTGAAATAATTTAAACTTCTGCAGTAACAGCCACTGGAGTAGACAGTATATAAGAAAATTACTTTCATAATTAATATGAACATGCACAATTCTGATGCTGAAGCAGCAGCATCTGTAACTAGAAAAACAGACAAAACAGAGGTGGATTTCTCTTCCATGATTCTTCTATTTATCCCGGCATGAAAGTGGTGAAATGTCAGCTGTTTTTGCATGTGTGAAAAGATCTTGCACAGAGGACTCATGTCTAAGAACGTGCACATGGTGTTTTTACAGCAAAAATAACGTTGGTTTGCAATGCCTAGGTACATAGTATTTTTACTAGAGCTGTGAGAGTTTAAACAAAACAGCTAGAAGACATGCATGTGTGTGTCTTTTTTCTCCCTTCTTTTCTAAAGAATTTAATTTAATTTTAATCCATTCAGGAATAAGGTCAAAAAAAGAGAGGGAAGGGAGAAGAATGTAGACAAAAAGGGGAATGAAAACGGAGCATAATTTAAATAGGAAAACTGAGTTTCACCTCTACCTTGGAGTTATTGGGAAAAGACTTGTCTTTGCAACAAACTTTTTTTTTCTTTAAAGTACATACAAGTAATGGACTATGGGAGGCTTATGGAGTAACAGAGTAGCTAGAGTCGGCTGAAAAGACATTTAATTTGGAGCTTGCCAGATACCCTTCTGGCAACTTAATATTAAGGTTTTTATATACTGTGGGGTGTATCTTGTTCCCTGAGTCAAACTTGGGTGCATTCTTTTGGTGGAATGTATTCTGTGGCAGCTGAGACACATTATTATCTGGCTATATCTTGTGAAAGTAAAAGAAGTGGGCAAGAAAGATGTTTTGAGATAAAATTTGAATGGAGATATTGGGTTTTAGACAGTGAATACAGAAACATGCTTTCAAGGGTTAGAGAAGACAACTTAAAACAACAAATCTGCAAGGCAGCAAAAAGAAAACTGTTATTAAATTGTTATTAAACTGTTATTATAACAGAAAACTGTTATTAACTGACACTAGTCAATTTACTTTCTAAAAGAACGTATGTAAAGATTTCATTATATTTCATGTCCCCAACTCCAATGCCACGCTATTTGAGTATTTATATGTACCTTATACCAGGTATATTTGATATGTCATTCACTAGTCTATGTTTAGTTCATTGTCTGGGGTCTAGTAATTAAAAGATAAATTCTTTACAGATTGACTTCAGTTATTCTATTCTGGACTTGTTAATATGTTAGCTGTGTATTCTGATTCCAATGACTTAATGGTTTCTACTAAACACTGAATGAAACCCCTTTAGGGAAGCCAGCTAGAAATGCATAACTTATTCAGTGTGAGGTATCTGCAGATGATTAATTAAAAAAAACTTAGTGGTTTTGGGCTGAGGAAGAATTTTAAAATAGTTTCATCTCTGAATATACAGTGATAAAACCATTGGATTGTTTTAGATGCCAGTGAAAATGTTTGTACGTGAAACTAACTTTGTCTTTATTACACATTTGTTTCATAAATTAGAAAAAAGATCTAAGGTAAATGTTTAGCTCATCTGGTTTGTAACAGAAACCATGACTATGGTGGATAGGGTACAAAGATGAGCTCATTCAAGAATTCTTCTGAAAGAGTAATTTATCATCTAGGTAATTCTAAAGGTTCCTCATGTCATTGCAAGGGTGGCAGAAGCAGGCTTTTGAAAAAATATTCTTTGTAGTACCCTAGTAAGCTGATGCCTAAAATGGAGATTTCACTGATGACAGACTTCCCATCTTGTAAATATTGGGCAAAAATTTTCAGTACAAAAAATCTGTACTGAAATGGATCATAGGAAATTGTCTCTTCTTCCACTAAACAAGGATGACTTCCAGTATCACTAGCAATTGTTCCTGAGAAGATTCTGTTTTGGATTATGTTATATATACAATGGGAATTTATTTGAGGTTTCCCAAGTTTACTAGTTCCATTCCCATGAGCTAACAGACAGTAGATCAAGTGCTTAACAGTCAAGTATTCCCATGGCAAATATCCACCAACATCCCTTTCATCTGATGCAATGGCATAGTGCCCATTCTTCTGCTTCATCATTCTCTTTCAGTGCGTACAGTGTTCCAGGAAAGGGCCATATCATGTATTAGACTATGTGGGAGACATTAAGCCTAATCTTTAAAACCTTATGGTTCTGTTTCAGTTTTTGCTGACCACTGGAAACAATTACAGCACAGACAACACATGAGAATGTCTGACAGCTTCTTCAGTCCCTTTGCACTCAATCGCTTGGTGAGTCTTCAGGTTTTTCTTTATTATAATCACAGTCCAAAGCCTATGTTTGCATCAATATCTTGAAAATGAGCAAGAACCAGGCAACTGGTGGTCAAGGTGACTGTTACCGGATATCTATCAAATAGGTAAAATATACTTTTAAACAGACATTTTCTTATTTCTGTCATTATGGCAGGCAATACATTAACAGCCACTGATACCCATTTATCTCCATTTTTTGTGCTTGCCATTGCTGAAAGCTCATAGACTTCATGCTGATTATAGTTATCACATCTTTATAAGCATAGCTACTAAAGTTTACTTGCTACTTGGAAAATTTTTCATAATCTTGGCTTTTGCCTAGCAGTTTTCAAAACAAGATTTGGGCATCCATGGAAAGTAGGAAAATAGATGGAGTTGGTGACTTCATATGCGATACTTCCAACAGGCACCGTACATTTCATTCTAGAGAAGCAGAGTCGCTATAGAAGCTGCCTTCACCGGAATGTAAGAGTTACATTCAGGAATGTACAAATGCCATAAGGAAGGCTGATCTGTTCAGAGAATTCAGGAGCTTCTGAAGGATGGTTTGAAGATGACAGTCTAGAAGCTATAGAAGTGAAGCGGATGACAACTGAACAGTATAAAAAGAGGATTAAAAAACCCCCAGCTAGTCAGGAAAGTAAAGCTGATGGAGAGAAAACCAATTTGCAGGCAATTTCTTGTAGGAAAAGGGAAAAAAGATGACAGCATTTACTTTCCAGTCGGGTTCCAAATCCTGCTAGAAACCAGATATTATTGGAGATTCTCCCACCTACAAGCTACTGAAACTGTGACCAAGAAGTGTACTGCTGTTGGCTGAGTTCAGGAATAAAGCTTGTGAGGGCTGGGTACTTTTAGATGTATGCCATTAGCTGGACAAATTCTTGTCAATGGAAATGAGAAAGATCCCACACCTTCAGATCTTCAGAGACATGTTTCTTCATTTTTCTAAATTAAAAAAGGGTAAGAAACTATCGCAGCATGTTGGTTGGTGACCAGACCATCAACACTAATGAAGATGTAGGGATGGAGCTAACTAAGTTTTTAAAGTTGAGCATACAGTGAGCAGATACTATAATTCTACCTAAAATAAGATATAGACAAGACTCATGTCTAACTGCTTCCATAAGTCACAATCTGTATGTGCTTCTAAATTTTGCCATAATGTTTCTCATGTGCTGGACATTGGGATGCTTTACATTTTGTGAGACTGGCAGGATGGCATCAAGTGAGACCAGCCATGTGATAGCTAAACAGGATAAATGCTGAAGAGAAAAGAAATCTCCAAATTTATTAACAGGGATAGTTGTAAATGTACTTATAGTGTGCTTTTCAAAGGTTTGGTCTCTGTTTATTTTTTAATAAACAACCTAAAATGTCGCTACTTGCTGAGACTTTTGCAAACATCTTTGTTCTAAAGTGGCATGAAATTCAAAGAAAACTCAGATGTTCTGCAGATATTATTATTGATGGCTCTACTTTAGGCTTTGACCCCATATATATTTCATGCAATAGCTCTGTACCACTCTAATGACATATAAAAAGGGAAAAGCAAAGAAACATTAAAACCCCTGAATTTCTTAAATTATAAAAAAATATTGGATTTCATTGGAACTTTTTGTTCAAAGGTAGTTCGGTTTTCATGTTCCCCGAATCAAAGAAAATTTCTTTGGATGCATTTTTAAAAAATTAGTTTAATCAGACTGTATTCTGTACCTTTGATCTGGGGTCCTTGTGTCTGCTTTCTTGAAATACCTCATATATAGAGCCCTTTTGATGCTTTGAGAATTTTATTTGAAATAACAAACATATACAGCTAAATTAATGTGAAATTCTGTTCTCTTTGAATGTGGACAACGAATGAGACAAAGAAAAGGTCTGGTATGTTTGTAAATAGAATTTTCAGAAAGATTCAGAAAACCAGTACCTTGCTATAGCTTGCCCAAGACTGTCCTTGTATTATTTCTTTATAAAAATAGAAGATTCTTGCAAAAATAAGCAGCGATGTTCACCCAGTCTCTTAGCACTCCTTTCTATGTAAGGTTCCAGGTAGTCCTATTACACTCAGCAGAGGAACTCATTTAATGTATGACTCTGCACAAAAGTGAAGTAAAGAGAATAAAATAAAAATGGGCAAACTCTAGAAGTAATTTAATGTTTCTTTTGCATGTGCGAATGGTGACCCATTCTTGGCTCAAGAATAATATAAATACACATTCCTCAGAGGAGAGATGAAGGATTGATGTGGATTTTTCAAGGAATTTTTTTTAAAGAGGACATCTTGTTGAAAATGACTGAAATAAATTACAGTGGGTAGGTGTGTATTCTGTTTCTATCATGTTAATGTCTGAATAGTGACTGCTGTTGGAAGAAAAAGATGGCAGTTATTCAGGCACTGAATTAATATGCTGTTTATGATTACTTATATGCTGTAGTTCTTTAAGAATAAATTATGACAGTAGAGGTTACCATCATGCAAAAATAAAAGCATACTAAGCACCACATATATAGCAATCATTATTTTACAAAAACTGATCTTACTACAGATGAAGAAGGACTCAAGTCTCTTATTGGTCTTCAATAAGTCACAGATTGTTCATGCTTAATTACATACTGCCAGGAACAGTGCTGGCATACTGCAGTGTTTGGGCTGTACGTTCATACTCCATTAGGATCCCTGGCAAAAGTGCAGGCACAGATAAATTGGCTTTTTTGTATATCCACCTCTATTTGTTGGCCTGCCAAAAGCATGCTCACTGACAGATGATGTAGGCATTGTAACCTAAAAGGTGTAAACAACGAAAACTGGGCTGTATAAGGGTAGCAGATTAGAAGACTGATCCTGCCTCAAGTGTAATAATGCTTTGCTCTGCAGGAAGTCCTACTCATTTCATTGGGCTGGAATAAAGTACCGGTCAAATTTGCTATGACAAAATTAAACCCATATGCTAAATTCATTAATTTTCTGCTCATTTTAAATCAGAGACACAGTTGCAGTAGACCTGTCCCACATGGGCTGTGAACCAGCTGATAGACCTGCTGGTAGACCCCTTTTCTCTCAAGTTTACCCTGACCCAAGTAGGCTCCAGCACTGCCCCTTCCCGAGACCCTGGCACACACCCAGGCTGCATCTCTCTGCTCTAGAAATGGGATCTCTCGGTCCTACTGCTGAAGGCTTTGAGGCCAGTGCTTCTCTTGCAGATTGCCCAATAGCTTTTGCATGGGCTTTTTCCATAGCTCCAGGCTGTTCAGTCCGGTTACAGTACAATTATTTTGTAATTTAGATAGTGCAAGAAATGTAATGAGCAATGCAAAATCAGAAGTCTCTTGAATGTATTTTATTCCTGTGATTTCTTTACTTCTCTTGGAAGTTCCTTGGGTTTAGGAAGTTAAGATGCTTCCTCTATTCTGTTCCTTGCAAAGCTTCTCCTTCAGAACCTGGCATCAGCCTTCATTTGAGACTTTGCCTCCTGCTTCACTTTTTGTCTCCTGTCATACTGCTCTCTCTGTTTCTCTTTCTTTTTTTTTTTTTTTAAAGGCGGTGAGAGATTCTTTCATTTTGAACTGCCTCAGCCCCTTGGTGAAAGGATCAAAGCTTTCCTTTTTGCTCCATCTCCCTTTGCTCCTTTGCCTCCCCTCACTTTCTTTCCACCCTTCTGCTCTTTTGGAGTTCAGAGACGAAAAAAATCGTTTTGTCCTAAGTGGAGCAATCTCTTTGCATAAGGAAATTCTCTTCAAATGGATGATTAGCAAAGTTGAATGCCCCTCAAGTATTAATCCTATGCCAAGCATCAGAATTTCTTCTGTCACCACCTTTAGGTTTTAATTCAAAGTAAAAACAAATACAAATGAGACACTAATAGAGTCCTAGTCTCTGAGTGGAACATTTGATCTGACATAAATATAACATGAAACAGAATGCTTAAATTGTACATGGAAAGACACACTGAATCATCAGGCATATGACGTTTTTAAGCCCTGTGAATCTTTTCACCTGCATCTTTCCTGCATGTTTGTACATCATTTACTGCTTTTTTTTTCCTTGCAGTATGGAAGTGGGATAGCATATTTTACCAAAGATGCATCTTAACACAAAACATAAGTGCATTTACATGGGATTTCCAGTAAGTATTCAGACATTCCTTGGCTAATAAACTTATTTACCACAAGTAGTAATGTGCAGGTGTGCATTCTTAAACAAGCAAACATCAGTTTAAAATGGATTACACAAAGCCTCTGAATACGAGATGAATCTTTCATACTGTGAACTTTCATATTGCTTTCTTTTATTGTTTTGTGTATCTCCATGAGTGGAAAGAAATTTAGTTAAAATAATAGAGAATCATAGAATCATTAAGGTTGGAAAAGACCTCTAGGATCATCAAGTCCAACCATCAACTAACACCATCATGCCTCCTAAACCATGTCCTGAAGTGCCACTTCTACACGTTTTTTGAATGCCTCCAGGGATGGTGACTCCACCACCTCTCTGGGCAGCCTGTTCCAATGCTTAACCACTCTTTTGGTAAAGAAATTTTTCCTGATATCCAATCTAAACCTCCCACGACGCAACTTGAGGCCATTTCCTCTTGTCCCATTGTTAGTCACTTGGGAGAAGAGTCCAACACCCGCTTCACTACAACCTCCCTTCAGGTAGTTGTAGAGAGCGATAAGGTCTCCCCTCAGCCTCCTCTTCTCCAGACTAAACAACCCCAGTTCTCTCAGGCACTCCTCATAAGACTTGTTTTCTAGACCCTTCACCAGCTTCATTGCCCTTCTCTGGACATGCTCCAGCACCTCAATGTCTTTCTTGTACTGAGGGGCCCAAAACGGAACACAATACTCGAGGTGCGGCCTCACCAGTGCTGAGTACAGGGGAACGATCACTTCCCTACTCCTGCTGGCCACACTATTCCTGATGCAGGCCAGGATGCTGTTGGCCTTCTTGGCCACCTGGGCACACTGCCGGCTCATGTTCAGCAGGCTGTCGACCAGCACCCCCAGGTCCTTTTCCACCAGGCAGCCTTGCAGCCACTCTTCCCCAAGCCTGTACCATTGCATGGGGTTGTTGTGACGGAAGTGCAGGACCCAGCACTTGGCCTTGTTAAACCGAGAAGCATTGCAATAAACGAAACTCTCATACCAATGGCTCTCTTCCCACCTTATTGTGCCTGAGATAAAAAGTTCTCCAAGAAGACGATCTGATACATACCCAGCCTTATTGGTGATTGTTTGTCTACTGTACCCAAACTGTATTTTGCATTTGTACTTTCTTCAGTTTGGCTTTTTAAAAAGAGGCGGGTGCCTTTTGATACCTATTTTTGGATGCTGTCTGACTGGAGACCAAAGCCAAGCCCTACATTTACCTGGCCCAAACATCACACCATGAGAAACCCAGTGATCACAGCTAATGCACAGAAGAGACCACACTGCAGCAAGGATGTTGTTGAGAGAGTAACAGGTTTCCACATGTCTACCCTCCTCCTTTTGTTGGCTCAGCACTTCTGTCTTGGACATACCGGCTGCAATGCCATATATCAGTAACAGTTTGCCCTGTCACTCCCTCCACAAGGCAACTCAGGTTTATAAAGCCTTAGCAGTCTCTTCACCAAATTGAACTGAACTTGGGATCCCTTGGGTGAGACTAGACTGACCCACATTGACCTGCACTCCTGTTACCCTCCTTGAATCTATGAAAAGCTGTGCCGGAGGAAGCATAGTGATTGTGTGTTCTCTTTTGTAACTAACACATTTCTCCTATGTACAGTGCTTACCTCCACTCTAACATCCCAATCTCAGCAAAACCTATGTGAACATAGATTTGAGGTCAGGAGGAACCAGCTTACACTGCAGCAAGGTGGGGCTCCCCACAGGTCCCAGCGTGAAGCTGCTTTTGACCTCACCCCCAAGGCGATTCTCCGATGGGCAGCACAGAGGCAGACCTTCCAAGTGGCAGCATCTTCCACTTGTAATTCCATTTTCTGTTTGAGAACATGTGACATCCTGGGTTAATAGCGTGCATGAAAGTCAACAGGAAAGAAACTAATGAATAAACTTATCATAGAGGGTAGTGAACAATCACAAACGTAGGTCTGCTTTCAGCCCCCGCGCTATATCACAGCTTGGCATTCTTTGGTCACCAGTGGGAGATCTGACAAATGTTAAAGGAAAACAAGGGGCAGGTTTTAAATGCTTGTGAGAGATTTCAGTTCTCTGGAACCTGTTTATCTAAACCAAAGCAAACATTATCTTCAGTGACTTGTGCTTGTGACTTATTTCCCATACACACCATAGATTAGTAAAGCGTGTTTTTAGATTTGTTGACATTTAATAAAAGCTAAACACTGCAGGGGAAAAGAAATAGTTTTTATTCTGTAGCCATAGCTGAATTTCCTTTTGGTTGGAATCTTAGCTGGGTGCTCCTAGCATTTATATTCAATTAGAATCAAACACAGCCAAGAAAATGGAAATCAAGAAGCAGGTTTGTATCTGTATATGGAAACCATCATTCTGTCATGTTCTCATGTGCATTAAGAGAATAAAATATATTCCTATTAATTTTACTTGTATTAATGTCTTAAGGAAACCTGGCAAAAATATAGATTTGCATGAGTAATCAGAACAGTCATTTGGAGGTTTAGAAACTGAATCATTGACTTAATCCATATGTTTTAGCTTGGATCTCTGAAACGTCCCATTCTTGTTCTGAGATGAAAATAGAGCAGTTTTAAGAAAGTCAACTGGAAAAAATATAGCTATGTTAACTTCAAACTATCCGATAATGAAATATGAACCAAATACGTTATGTTTATTAGCAATATTTGAAAGACAAGGTATTTATTGTGAGGTTATGCTAATGCTATTCTCTTGGAATTTTATTTTGCACTTCATAAAATATAACCCAATGGATCTAATTGTACAAAATTATTAATGGGAGAATATCTACATGCTGGCATCACCACTCTACATGTATTTGTATTCAGCATTGTAAGGGTTTGAAAAAATGACACCTAAGAAAGCTATAATATCCATTAGCAAGTCCTTCCAAGCTTTCAGGTCTGGCCAAACAGAAGTGTTAAAACACATTTTCACCTAAGAGCATTTGAGTTGATCACTTAAACGGCATCAGGAGGCATCAGACAGGGAATGAAAGTATTGTAAAGTATGACTTAAAAATGTAAGATTTTAATGAGCATTTAATACAGGAATATATACATACATGCGCAGACATATATAAACTTTTCATATTTAGTGTTAATTTTGGAAACACCAAGTAGAAAATGTCTTCCCCTTTAAGTGATTTATAAGGTTCATGTGCCAAATAATCTTTAAAGTATGCATATTGAATTGAAAATGTATTTTACGATTTACTTGAACTACAGAGTTCCTAGTGTTACTTCTTGCTTTACCAAAACTTGAGAACTTATCTCAGATTTGTGTTCTATTTTAATCACAAGTTTTTTCATTTCCATGCAAACAACCAACTCCACTTACTGCTGCTAAACTAGACTCGCTGTTACATGAAAGGACAGTGCTGGTAGTGAACTGGATATGAAAGGTTTGTTCTAGTAATAAGAAAACCTTTTTCTCAGGACCACTTTTCCTACTGTCTCATAGTGATGGAAAGATCAAACACTGTCTTAAACACAGTAGTTCTATACTTCAGCAACAAAATGCTACTTCATAATGCGGAATCAAAAAGAAAAAAGTCTGTTGTTCAACAGTCTCTCTGAAAATGATTTGGCTTGTTCTCTCATCTCTCTGTATAATGAACTCCAAATCTGTGCCCTATTACTTTGTAACTCTGCACACATAACCTCCCCCACACATCTTCCCACCATCAGACATTTAAGTTGTAGGCTAATAGCAGATCCACAGTGCTAGTACACATTTCCCTGGGATTTGGAAAAAGCCTTTAAATAGATTTTTATTGGTTTTTAAGAACAAGGTTATTTTGTGTTAATAATGGGCATACATTAGGCTTTAGATAATTGCTTTATGTAACTTAAAGTTTTGCCTTTCAGCTAAATAAACACTGTATGTGTTCACAGGTGTATTGTCCTCAAGGGCATTCTGCTTTTCAGGGTGGCAGCTGCTGCCAAGGTGTTGCTGATACAGCTCTGTGTATAATTTATTGGAAACAGGTGCTGGCTTATGATGAAGATAGACAGGAAACTAAAGCAGACAACATGTTTAACCACCATTTTAAAAGTTCAGGTTCAGAAAGACAATGTGCCTGAGATGTTTGGTTGATGTTGCCAGGGTCTTAGTGAGAGTTTACAAGCTCCCAGAAATCACCATAAGGAACAGATTGTCCATGAACTGCAGGAATTGCATTCTAACGAGCATTGCATGCGATGGCGCCAGTGCTCATTGATTACACAAATCCTGTCATTTGTAACTAACAAAAGTTATAGGATGTATTCCTGGGCTGATGTTAAAAGTGACTTTGAAATGAGGTTAATACGTAACACCATTATGTGCACATGCACAGTGGGACATCTGTACATTTGCAGGATTCTAAAATTTTCCTCCCATATTCTACTGTGTGAGGACTATAATGAATAACTGGTAAGCACTGATATGTCAAAGCAAAAGTGGAAATCTGATTCAAATTTAAAGAGGAAGGAAGGACACTCCAGAGAAGAGTTCCTTTGCCACCAGTAACTTAGCCCAAACCTATGTAATGCATATGGCAGATGAGTGGGCTACTGTGTGATATGGGCTGCTGCTGCAGCCCATCGGCGTAGCACAGTAACGGAGCAACAGAGCAGAGACTGCATCCAGTGCACATGGGAATAGGTGGAAAGCCTTCTTTTGACCTCAGTGGGCTTTGGATTAGATCCCAGGAGAAAAAAATGAACTTTATTTTCTGTGGCCAAGTTAAACCATTAAAGTTACTTAAACGTTGCTTTTTCCTCCCTCCATCTTACTTCCCTTTGCTTTTATTGTAGTTTTAAACAACATTTTTTAAATAAAAAACTTTCAATAGGAGTTCATGAGGATGTTTATTCATGGACAGCAGTTTGCATATTTTAGCAAGTAATCTCCAGTTTAATCTCTAATCTCTATAAGATACATATGTAGTAAATATGCATACTAAATATTTTTAAAAGAAGTTGTTAAAGTGTGTGCACAGTTCTTAAACCTCAAACCTTAAATATCTCAATGATTTACATTTAAAAAAATACCCAAAGGCATTAGACCACATTATGGACTAATAGCCTGCCAAATTTCATTTTTTTGGAAATGTTTGAGTTACAATATATGAGTGTAAAAAGGCAACTGAAACAACAAAATTTGGTCAAGAAAATATTGACCCCAGGCTGAGACCTTCTATGCCAAAAATGTTGACTAAACTTTATACCAACCCTAGCAGGCATGTCATGTTTAATATTGGCAGTATATGGAAAAAACTTTGGCAATTTAACGCTTGTATTAATTTGAAAAACTTTTATGCAGTGGGTATAAGCTTTTACATTACCATTCCTAATTTATACCAGCCTTCCTTTTCTTTCTCAAAGGATAAATGATCTGCAGTAGCAGGGAGAGAGGGGCATGGAGAGAAATCCCCCAAACATATAAACCAATGAAGCCATTTGCTGTACCCCACCCAAACCCACATACCTGAGTTGGAGTGATCACCCCTTCCATCTGATGGATAATTCCATTTTCATGCCATTTACACTTCTGGATTATTTTTTCACATACATTTTCCATAGGAAAGCAAATAGTTGAAATAAAAATAAATCTCTTTAAAGAAATATATGTAGAAAATCTTTATTTATATTGAAAACTCTTCAAATAAATATTCCGTTAACAAACTTGTGTAAAGAATGATAATGTTTCATACCCTACCAAGTGATGAAATACAATGCCACAAAACAAGTGGAGAAATTTGATGATTGATTATTAGACTCCTTAAGCAAATAAATGTGCACTAGTTAATGATAGTTCTTTGTGATGAGAGTTTCACTGCATCAATGCTCCGTAAGGAAACAAATGAATGGCAGGAATCGACGAACTCTCTAACCTAATGCTTTGCATTTTAGAGGTCTACTTTCTACCAGCAAATTATTCTGAGAAACGTGGTGGTTCGAGCTCACACATTGTTATATACCAGTGATTAAACTGTGGTGATTAAGCTGCAAGTGCAGCATGAAACAAGGGGTGAACATGCCCTCCTAGGTTATGCTGCTGTCATGCCTTGTATAGTCAGTAGGAAGGAATTGTGATGGAGCTGTGTGTCATGACATGTAAGCAAGTTATGCCCTGATGATTAAAGAATGAGTAAAAAGGCCCCTGCTTAACTACTAAACAAACAAAACCAAACAAGCCCCACAGGATCAACATCGTGGCAGCTGAGAAGGGGCCCTTTTCCTAGTGTTGGCCTTGATAATTTCAAAACATGTATTCCCAGTTACACACTTAGGTTGCATTCTACCCAGGTACTGGAAATAATAAAAAAAAGGATAGTGCAGCCATTAAATATTTCATTAGGGCCAATGACTGTTCTAGGATACATAAACCCCACCTGTATGGTCTGGGCACAGCAGCAGACCTTGGTCCTGCTGGTCCCAAATCAAGGCTAATTCACAAGAGTATCTTCCAAGGTTATGGAAACCCAGCCTGCAGTCCATCCTAACTCAAATCATGAAGGAAATTTGTTAACATTGTCTACCAGGACACTTCATCCTTCCGCTAAAAAGGCTTGTGACCTGAAGCAGTGGGTGACTGCACTCAGCTAGAGGTGTACACTCAGCCTGCACCCTGATAACCCACACACCTGCATGGGCTTCCCTAGGTGCTGCTGGGACCATACTCAGATGGCGTTAATGGGGAGGGTTGGGTGTATGTCAGGTGGACTACCTGCTTCTTGGTGTTATTATGATGGGTGACTCATTCAATATGGTTGAATAAATGGTTATAAACAATTCTAAATGAGCAACTACAAATTAATAAATGACTGAAACTCACTTGTCAACAATCTCAGTAGACATCTGTGAAGATTTTGATAACCCTACTTTCAAAGTGGTATCCCCAGCAGATGCCATTTCCCAATATTGTTGGACTTAAAAGTTTTGAATGAGGTATTCTATTTTGTATCAGGTTAGATGCATCATATCAAAAATATAAAGTAATCAAAGTCAAAATAGAACACTTCCATTTTGACAAAGTAAAATGGTTCAGCCAACACAGTGTGAATTATTTTCCTCTGACGTTTTTCCTCATTGAACATTTGGAAATTTTGCATCTTTGTTCCAATTTGGAACAAAGCCATATTTCAAGACCTTGTGTGAGATGTATCTCCTATGTTTGACACAGCTCTAATGTGCATCTTTTTCTACTATGAATGGAAAAAAACCAAAGGGTAACAATTGTTCCCCTGCTTCACTCACTGAATGTGAGCCACTTGTTGAAAGTGAGCTCCACTTGAGCAATAACTGAAGCAAACTTGTACTTTACACCCATCATTCATATTTTCATATTCAAGACATGAAATCTGCATGCTCCCTGCACCGTTCTCATGCCACTGATATGTAAAATTCAAAGCTTACCCATCTTCAGTCCTAGCAGAACAACTGAAGGCTGTTATTTTTTCCTTCTTCCACCTCCTTTGTTAAACAGGAAGACAGTACCTGTAAAAAGATAAAAATGAAAAAGATCAAAAATAGTGGATCTATTAAGGTATCACCGAGGCTATATAAAGTCAGGTGCAAAAGGTAAAGTTTTCTGATTACTTTAGACAGGGACAGCGGAATGTGGCAGAAATAGGAGAAGGGTGACTTGAGTTGTTTCAGTGAAAACGTGCAATATCTTCCTCCTCCTTAGACCTGGTGGAATTCATGCCAATGGTCACAAAGCTTGACTGTGACAAACATCTGAAGGCATTGCTGAAGAGTGAGAAAATAGTTATGCCTGGAAATGAATGGAAAAGTCAGTCACCCCCAGTCGTACATTGAAAATCTGACAGCAGACAAAGAGCAGGCTTTGGGCAACACAAAGCAAGAGGTACGGGCTTCAGACTTCCTGGAATTTAAATAAGGTTACTGAATAATACATGTTTATCTTAGAGATCATTCTTAATTTGCCTGATTCAAACCCTTTTGTTCTGTTCCCTGCCCTGAACTGCTACAGAAGCCAGGAGCGTCTCTCAGAAGCATGCGTGGCTTTTCACGATGTGTCAAGCACATGGTGAGTACTGGAAGGGCACTTTGCTTCATGTATCAGCTAATGCTATGCAGAAGATAAATGGGAATGAACAAATGAGCAGTAGACAAAGAATAACAACCAGAATCTTGGCTCCCTTCACAGGCACTGAAGACACAAAGGGATTTTTAATAATGTTAAGGGTGCCCTAAATAAAAAATTTCATTTATCTCACTGGTAAATGTTGACATTGCCATTTTCCTTGAGGTGGTTCAGGTATCTTAGAGGTGACTGCTTCTTTTTTGTGGTTGAGATTTGCAAATGAACTGCTTCAAAAACCTCCACTATATTGGTGACTGAATTCAGAAAAAGGCTCTTGGATTCTGAAGAAGGAAAGCAGAGGAGAAAATTAATTAAAAGATGCATTTCTAATTAAAATTCTAATCTGTTAAGATTTATGTATTTTAACAATTAAGACTTGTGGAAAAGAAAATGTGTTGCCATTCTCCATCATGACAGAAATACTGAAATCCACCTATTCACCGTCATATCTCTTCGTGGCCATGGAAATCATAAAACGCTGCCTCTATATTTCAGTAGCAAAAAGGCATTTTGCACTGCGCAGTGAAGTATGAACAATATTTACTTCTGGATTTGTATGTACACAGTAAGTAGCTACATGTTTGCAACAGTTCATTTGCCTTAACATGTCTGCAATGTGAAACTTGTGAATTATGCATATCACTGGTGCCAGCAGTCTTAAAAAGTGATTCAAATTCTGAAGTTTATGTCTCTGGAAACACATTTGTCTCTAGAAGACTCACAGAAGAGGCTTAAATCTAAAGATGATTTCAGGAGATCAGATCTACAGGATTAAATGATTCTGCACCAACTTCAGTGATAACATAGACAATGCAAATCTTTTTTGAAGGCAATAGACTTTACACCTGGTTATTCCACAGCTCAGTTTACTTCTCAGTGCTTAAGATGCTTGAAGAGGAATTCACATTTACACAAACAGGGTAAATATTGTAATATTAATGTCTTACTTTCACAAATCTAAACACGACAGACATCTTGATACCTAATTGGAGTAATTTACTCTTTTGCATAATGACCAAAACACACTTTTTTTTTTTTTTTAACCAAGGAACTTGTATCTGTTCAGGACAGGGTTAAAAATTTCTGTACTTTCCATGGATATGTCTAATTATACAGCTACCACATACAGCATGAGAGGGGATGGAAATTTCTGTATCATCCTCTTTGAGTTCATACCAAATGAGTTTATCTTATGTTATCTTTTTATTATCTTATTTTCTTGATAGATGTTGCACCATCTTTACCAAAAAAGAGGGCAGCAGAGAGTGGGAGAAGGTGACTAATTCATGATCCACCCACCTTTCAGGCAGATTTACCTCTGAGCCTTTCCCTTTCCATTGTGATGGATGTGTGAATGATTTACTCTGCTTTTTTGTTCAGGTAGGAACAGTAAGACCAAGTCTATGTATATCTGTTTTGTAGCAAATAAAGCATAACTCCATGCAATCAAGTCTTTGATGTTTTGAATCCAAGAATAGTGGAGCAGAAGGTGGTACAAGGGTCTGGAGAGATAGTGCTGACGGTTGGAGCTTCAGCATTTCTGACATGCAGAAACATCACCAGCACAGCAGGCACTTGCAATCTTCTCACATTGAGGGCATGCCCAGGGAAGTTCAGAGCCGTACTGACCGCCCCGTGCTCTCAACAGCTTAATACAGTCACTAGCTCTTGATTCATGCTGACTGTATAAAGCTACACACTTCTTGTCCTTATTAGTGGCTAAGATATTTCCTGGAAAAACTTACATTCAGTGTTCAGAACAGGTCCCTCCTGTCTGGAAACCTACTTTTTGGGCAGAGTCCACAGAGGTGGCAAAAGCTGCTTTAAAACACCTCTCTGATGTCTCATCTGGAGATGCACTGGGTGTTTTCTGGTTGATTCGGAAATAGCAAAGAGAGAACCAACCTGAAATTACACCAGCAGGAATAAAATTCTCCAGGGACTGTTCTGCTGACAGATCTATTTCGAAATACTGCAAATTCTGGCTGTGTCCCATCACTCTCCAAAAGCTAAAAAGAGCAGATGTCCTAAAGTGGCTGAGCAGCACGATGACTCCCCTATACCACAGGATCACCAGATGTCCTCTGCAGGCAGCTTAAAGATTGCTTCTCAGTGCTGGGCCAGAGGAAAGAGCTGAGGATCTGGCATGGCTTTAGAAATTATTTTCCTCATAAGTGTATCCTGCGGTTTTTCTTTTCTCCAAAAACAGAGTCCTGTTTGAAAATACAGCCTTTAAAATACACAGGCAGAGATGAGAGTCCCTTTATTTCAACAATTTCCAGGGCTGGTCCTTCTGCAAAGCCAACAAAGTTGGTCCCTAAACTGGAAGGATCCAGTTTTCTCTTGGCTGTCTGACCCAAACGTCATTAATTCTAGCTAAAAGTGCAAAGACCTTGGAGGAAGGAAGACAACAATACGTCTAAGCAACACAGTACTGGAAAAAGAAAAGAGGGTGGGGAACAGGCCTCAAAGGGATTACAAAACAAAGTGAGAAAGAGTTGAGACAAAGAGACTGTAAGACGCTACCCTTGCGGGACAGCGAGAAATGGAGGAGAAACGTAGTTCATTCTCAACAGATGTTACTCCAAAAAACCCAGGAAACCTTGTTGTACCTGGGCTCCTGGGCCTGGACCTTTCTGTCAGGTATGCCGCTGCTGCCCAGCTCCTGCTACTCTGCAGCCTGGGCTAACACATACCAGCACACACCATGAGGAAATCAGCTCAGCAGTTTTCTTTCCAAATGCTGTCCTGTCACGTCCATCTTCCCCACATGTCAAACATTATGTTTAAAGTATCTAATGAAAGCAACCCGTGAAAATAATGAAATCCATGAAACTGTGACTGATAAGACAAAAATGCAACATTAGCTCTGACTGTCCACAATTAAGTTTTCAAAGGCCTGACTGCTGACTGAAAATATTACCCACTCATCTTCTCCCAGTTTTGTTTGGAATGGATTTGACAATTAGGGGCAATATTCCTTTGTCAAAACAAGGCTTTTGTTAAGTATTTAACAGGCGCTCTAGGGATTCTGGCAAAGAAGTGCTAATTTTTTGTACTGTTTTTCTGGAGAATAAAACTATCAGATGATGCTATAAACTGAGACGAGAAAACAATCTACTCTTGATTTTTCTTTTGTTTTCCTGATTCAAGAAAATAGCGAATCTGCACATCGGATAAAGGGAATCTAAACAGAGAAAAATGCTTGAAAAATTAGATTAATGATAGAAAAAAGTTTTAAATATACATAGTTAAATACATGTCTATATACACACCAGTATTTTTTTATTGCGTACAAATCTTACAACATTTACATACATTTCGACATGCAAGATTCATATACGTGTCTTACAACAAAGGAATAGGAAGTAGGAAGAAACTGGAGTAGGAAGAAGCTGGAGGCTAAAACTCCCCATGGTTTCCCAGGAGGCCCACCATAACAGCATTTTTAGAGCATACCGTGCACTCAAACCCAACACACACAGACTTACAACTTTGGAGGGGAAATCTGTTTATGGTAGAGACGAGCACAGCCAGCATGATCCATGTCACCTCATTTGGTGCCTTCTGGATCTTCAGGTGTGTGCTATGCTTTGGCAGTACCATGTGGCATTGCTTTCAAGCCAATATTTTTTCACAACGTCCATTTCCTCAGAAACATTGAAAAATGGCTACTGCTCTGGAGCACAAAAACCTCCAAGGTAAAAAAAACCAAAAAACCAAAAAAACCCCCCAAACAGTATTTCATAAAAGCAGGAAATTCCAATTGGTTTGATCCAAGAGACCCAATGACACCAACAGGAGCTCCACCTCTGCCTTATGAGCGGTGCAGCAAATGAGTGGCTGGTCGTGTCATAAGGGGAATATGAGTAGGCCTGAAATCTTTACAGTGGATCAGAGTAACCAATTTTTCAATAAATTGGTTTTAAAACCTGTAATTACAGACTCATTTTGCATTCAGTTAAGCCAAAAGGTACTTGTAAATATAGTTCTCGATACATAAGATGATCAAAGGAACAGTATAACTGGTAATGATTTTTTTTTTAAAGGCAGCAGACGTGTTCTTGGTGTAATAACAAGGCAACATGTATGAATAACCCATAACTTAATTTCTGCAAAAGATATCGAGGAGGTCAAAGTAATATTTTTTCCTCTCTGTGAATGGAGTTTGGACAGGCATCTGAATGAAAGAAAAACTTCCCAACAATCAAAGACAATCTTTTTTCTTTTAGTTTACTTGATCCACCCAAGAAGGAATATAGAAAAAAAAAAAAGTCTTAAAGTAGTTGTCATTTTGAAATTTTCCAGTGTTTTAATTAAGTTACAGAGTCTGGCAAAATTTGTCAAACTTTCCCTTTGAAAATAAAGGCGGGCTTAACCTTCAAGGCAGTTTCCCTAGGTTGTTAATACAGCTCTAACCCAAAGTTGTGCTAAGTAGTGAGGTAAGACTGGGTGTGTTTCACATCCTTTTGAAGTTGGTGGAAAGACTTTTGTGCTCTTCAGTGGGCTTTGACTCAAACTCACAATTCTAAATTTAGGCTCATTTATAATTGTCCCTTTTCCTCCACTAACTGCTCCATAATTAGCAGGTTTTTTTAATTAGAAGACACAAGAGAATTCTTATACCCCTCTCTTGTATATTCATGCTTAGTCCAGGAAAAACCCCTCTTCGCCACCTTTTGGATAAGACTATATATTTTCATTAGAAGTATGAGAAAAAGATCAGAGGCAAACAAAAGCTAAAATAAAGCTCAGAGGGGACTCACTGGCTGATGCAAGAGGACATAGACTGAGACAAAACAGATAAGATGAAAGGGAGCAGAAATGGCGGCATAAAGAAATAGGTCAAAATTCAGAATTTCATTTCCTTGGTGAGAACATTATTGAAGTCAACAGTCTTGAACTAGATTTAAATTAGCATAAACAAGGGCAGAATCTAACTAAGATTGAGACTGGCACACTGAACAGTCTAGCCCTAAACTGTGTCTTCTGAGGGGTTTTAAGAAGTAACCCCTCTTGGTTTTGTCAGTCCTTATTCAGGAGTAAGAGCTCAGCGAACAGCTCGGGAACTGGTGGACTCTGCAGAATTCAGCGGGAAGATTTTTGTGGCTGCTATTCCTGGGGTTTTGCTTTCTTAACAAAGGTTCTCTTTTAAGAGTAATACATGAAAAGGACTGATGTCCTAAGAGAAATTGCCATTAAAAAGTTGATCTTGTGTTTTTCTTTGATGCAAGTTTAAAGGTGAGATCTGCATTCCACAATGTGAGGACAGTAGTCCAATCCAGGTTGGTAATGTGATTTGGCAATGCAAAGCTGCATATCAAGACTTTAGTTCTTGGCTGCACATGCATTATTACACCCAGTGTTCTGTATGGGGAAACAACTGAAATGAGTTTGGCATATAAGAGGTAAGAAAGTCCAAGTGACTGGAGATTCCATAGATAAACCTACATTGTCTACAAAGGGAAAGCCTTTGGCATGCTAGATAATATTTCAGATTAATTAACAGTTTGTTTAATAAAGCTGCAGCCAGACATCTTTAATCCAAACACCTTTGTAGAGCACATTTATATGCAGAGCTGTGGGCAATTACCAAAAGTATTATTCCATAATAAGAAAATAAAACTCATTTATGAAATAATATACATGTGTTAATACATGAAAACAAAGAATAATATACACTTACATATAACATAAAAATAACTGTACATGCCAGACACTTTTGACAAGATCTCCTGGACACTTAAAAAGCACAATAAACATCTGTTTTATATCTGAAGGCCAAACCTAAAAAAAAGCAATCTCTTGTTAAAAGTCCAGCTCCTTATTTTAACTAAATTACCAGGTGTTTATAAAATATCATTCTCTTGTGAAGCTACAGTAAACAGGAGAGATGATACAAAACCCAGTAAATTGAGAATGCAGGCTTTGGCTGTCAAGATGTCATTGGTAAGCTTCAAAGTGCTATGTTGGTATGCATTGGTGCAGTGACATAAGTATACTGACCATTTGAAGGAAAAATGAATAAGTTTAGGAGAATAAGTAGAATTTCCAAAGAACTCATGTTTAAACAAAGGAAAAAAAAGGACAATGGAAAAGGAAACAAAGAGGAGCTTGAGTTAAGGGTGTCTTATGATCTTTACTGGAACGTACTAGAATAAATGCTCTGGGCTGTAAAATAACACCATTTGGCACAGAATGGATTAAATTCAATCAGGACATCTTTTCTGATCATTTGATTACATATGAGCAGTGTTTGTGATTATGTCTCTATTTTTTGGCAGGAAAACACCAAAACATAACACGACATTGCTACTTAACATGGAAAACCTTCGCTCGCTTGTATATATGTACATAAACATATATGAAATTAGAGAGTGGTCTGCATAAATTAGCAATGAAAAAATATAGAAATGTGATAAAGAAAGCTAAGGAAATATATGTTGCTAAGAAAAATAAGAAGTTTTTTCAGGACTATACTGTCTCTGCTGCAATTCCTTAAAATTGTATGAACACATTACCAGATTGCTTAAATCAACAGTGCTTTAATATTATAGATAAGACAAAAAAAATATATATTGCATATAGACATATGCAGACACAGACATACTCTACTGTTTAGTATTTGAAGAGAAAAAAGATGATACTTTCTTATGACACAATGATAATAAACTCCCTTGCATCACATTGCCCAGGAAGTCACTGTTAAAATCCTTTTGTTAGAGATGAATATTTTTATATCAAAGAGCCCATGCACTATAAATCCAAAGGTTGCTAGAGAACAGTAGAAATATGCAATGTTGCCAAAAGCCAAAGAGAGGAAGCAGAATGATCAGAGTAATTACAGGTCAGTTAGTCTGGCATCAGTCCCAAGAAAAGTAATGGAAAAGC